>CAJNOP010000083.1:177973-189828 GCA_905250075.1 Rotaria sp. Silwood1
TAGTAGTTCTTGTTGTGGTTGTTGTTGTTCTTGTAGTAGTAGTAGTTTTTGTTGTGGTTGTTGTTATAGTTGTTGTGGTTGCTGTTGTAGTTGTGGTTGTTGTTGTAGTTGTTGCAGTTGTTGTTGTTGTAGTTGTTGCTGTGGTTGTAGTTGTAGTTGTGGTTGTGGTTGTAGTTGTTGTTGTAGTTGTTGTAGTTGTTGTTGTAGTTGTAGTTGTGGTTGTGGTTGTTGTTGTTGTTGTGGTTGTGGTTGTAGTTGTTGTTGTTGTAGTTGTTGTAGTTGTAGTTGTTGTTGTTGTAGTTGTGGTTGTGGTTGTTGTTGTTGTAGTTGTTGTAGTTGTTGTTGTAGTTGTTGTTGTTGTAGTTGTAGTTGTGGTTGTGGTTGTTGTTGTGGTTGTAGTTGTAGTTGTTGTAGTTGTTGTTGTAGTTGTTGTTGTAGTTGTTGTTGTTGTAGTTGTGGTTGTTGTTGTTGTTGTAGTTGTGGTTGTTGTTGTGGTTGTAGTTGTAGTTGTTGTAGTTGTGGTTGTTGTTGTGGTTGTAATTGTAGTTGTTGTAGTTGTAGTTGTGGTTGTGGTTGTAGTTGTTGTTGTTGTAGTTGTGGTTGTGGTTGTGGTTGTTGTTGTTGTTGTTGTAGCTGTTGTGGTTGTTGTAGCTGTTGTTGTTGTAGCTGTTGTTGTTGTAGTTGTGGATGTTGTAGTAGCGGTTGTTGTTGTTGTAGCTGTTGTTGTTGTAGCTGTTGTTGTTGTAGCTGTTGTTGTTGTTGTAGCTGTTGTTGTTGTAGCTGTTGTTGTTGTTGTAGCGGTTGTTGTTGTAGTGGCTGTTGTTGTAGTTGACTTAGTTGTTGTTGTAGTTGACTTAGTTGTTGTTGTAGTTATAGTCGTTGTTGGAATTGGTGTTGTGGCTAAAATCAATCAGAGATGAATACTATTGTTGCCTGAAAAATGACGGCTTTGTGGTAAAGATAGTACTGGGATAGTGGAGATACCGGTTCGCACGGTGGCAATCCTAAAGTATATCCTTATCGTAATGCACATTTGACAGTAGCGATTACTCTGTATAGTGCCGGTACTCAAAATAGAAATGGGAGTGCTTAAGAGTCTGAAAAGTCTCATGTTGGGATTGGTGTAAATTAATCACGTCGGGATGAAAAGGAGTCATATACGTATATCTTCGAGGAAAGTGGATACTGAAATTGGTAGGGCTTGACTGTGTCATCAACTATTAGCTGTTAATATTTGGAGGAAACGTTTCAGCAGTATTTCATTCATATCTTTGGGGAAAACCTATTGGAAAGATGATTTTCTATTTTAGTTCTTTACGAATAGTAGACTTTCCGTTGTAAATGTATTTCAAGGATCCGAATATCTCATCAGAAAGATCTCTAATAAGGCTTTAAATTTGAATCTGTTTGTCAAAGAAAGCATCCTGTATACGGTGCAGAATAAATTCTCAGAAATAAGACTGCGCATGTGATAAATAAATATCTTTTTTCAGTGAACATTTTTGTTTCGATTCAAATTCAATAGAAAAAAAGACGCCTGTGAAAGCAGTTTAAGTACGATTTGTGGTGAATGACATTCATTGAAGTACAATTAAATTGAGCAGAATATCTTATAATATTTCATAAATGGATTTGAAATTCTATACTGTTTACTATGAGGACGTTTCTACTACGCTGAAACATCTGCATATTCGAATTTCTTGACCGATGAAATTAGCATAAAGTGAAACACTGACTAATCTTTAAATATTCGGCTCAACTCGTTGGTTAAGCGGTAGATTTGAACATTATTTCAGAACCAAATTGTAGATTACTCGATTTCTTTGACTTTTACTACTCTATTGAGTTCTCTAAATTGAATAGCGAAAATATTAGTACTAACGCATACAAAAACTTCTGGAGTATAAAGCTGCTTACCTTTTTGTGGACCTACACGCCGTAATCGTAATAAAGAATTAAATGATAAAGAAGTGTTTTGATGGCATCTGGTCAACGCGAGTTCACTAAAGCTTTCATCATCAAATTTGAATTCCAGTGAAATACTTGAAGTATATGCCTCAATATGAGCTTTGATAACATCGGTAAATTTGTCTTTGCAAGGCTTATGTGAGACACAGTTTTCTGGGTAGACTATATAAATTTTCATTTCCACAATTGTTCGATCGAGTCTCAATTGATCACACTCAGGTCTGAAACAGAATTAGACAAGTATTGAAAATAGATTTGTTATAAAAGAATCACTGAAGAATAAACACGTACATTTTGCTTTCATTTCCGCCAAGTTGATGACGAAGACGGCTATCGACATTGGATCCACCATTACTAATCATAACAGTAAGGATACGGATAGAGTCTGATTGAATACCATAAGCTGCTTCTAACTAGAATTTCGTTCAATTTAATTAGTTTAGACATATGTGATAATTAATTTAAATACGATTACTTTTTGAGCGATCTCATCAGTATTGATGACTGTCGTACTCTGACCGGTGGCTGGTATCCAATTTGAAAAGAAGCTTAGTGCCATTCCATCAGATTCTAAAATATCAAACAAATCATCGATTTAAGGAATCGTTACTTGGAGCATTTTTTTGAAAAACTGAGTTATTATCTAAAATATTTGCTCGAAGATAATCGACATAGACCAAAAATCGATTCATGAATGTCACATCAAATTCAATAGAAGAGAAATACTTTTAATTCTCCCCTTATCGTTGTCATTCTAGATAGTATGTACTAAACGTCATTTCCACAAGATGATGGTTTCTTAGTAGAGTTTTGCAAACGTTAAATTTATTACTCTATTCGCTTGTCGACATCAACTACACTTACACGCGAAGTTGTCTCTGGCGCCGTTTTCTTACTTAGTTTCTTATGGTACTAGTGACGTACAATATTTAACATTAAATAGTACCTACCAAGCAAATTAGAACCAGTAAATAGAATGTGTTATTCCGTTCTAAGTTTTGGTTTTGAAAAATGTAAGGGTAGCCTTTTGGAATTTTATTGTGAAAATACATATGCTATTTTGACAACTGAGATCAAGCTATTCAGTGTCTGGGATCGACACTTTTCCAATTTCTTTTTCTTGTGGATCAGCATTTCATTCGTCTCATCCTCAAAAACGACTTAATTCATAGAATCTAAAACATTTGTCGATCATTCATGAAACAATATTATACTTTTTGCATTATCAAAAAATACAGTTGTAGTTTTTATTCCTTTTTCTAGAAAGTCGACTAAATTGCCCCATGTTTTCATGAAAAAATCGGAATGATGTCTTAATAGTTTTCGATTCAAGTCCAAATCAATGATGTTTTAGTCTCTAAATAATTAGAACTTTGATTTCTCTGAACTCTGTAAATTTAAAAAACTTTACACAGAGTCATGTGCATTGTCATATAGTGTCCACTGAAATAATCTATACAGAATAATGTTGAATATATTGAAAAGTGAAACTCGCTCATGCACAACTATAACTGAAAGTTAGTGAAACATCATGAAGACTGTTGAAAAAAGTATTATGCTTATCAACTAAGTCTTGATGTATTGAATCTTGGATGAAAGAGGTATGTATAATAAAGAACTCATTACTAACGTGGACGTCTTATAATGTATAGTTATATGAGTCCTTAAAAAAATACTTAAATAGCCATCGGCAGACAAGAGATTTCGGATTGCAAGAATCACGCTTTTTTTATACAGGAAACGGGGAGAGGGACTGATGATATTAGTTGGTTTTGACTCAGTCGCTTTCAAAACTTTCTAACTAAGAAATTTTGTCTGTCTGTACCACCATTACAAGATGATATTTGTCTTAATTTGAATGAACGATAATCTTTTTCTTAATAAGTGACTATTTCTGAACTGCAAAATGATAAAATGGATTTGAAACAATCAAAATTCTCTGAAAACAAGCTCAATCCTTCTAATCACCTTGAATGCAATCTTTTTTTTTAAATTCCTAATGTGTTTTTCTGAGCATGATTTCTTTATTTCACATATATACTTGTGGAAAACTGAATTTTCAATTCTTTCTGTCCTCTTAAATTATTTCGCAACCTTTCAAAACTGTCGTTCAACAAACAGCATAATCTACTGTTTAACTGAAAGAAAGAGTTGACAAACCTATGTTGTAGTCCACCACAGCATTTATATTAAAGTTTTTAATAAATGCAGATAACAATAAAAATATGGCCACGGCGAGAAGCCCAAAGAAAACTATACCAAAGAATGTTCCAATGCCCAACGCAATTCGTTTAGTACGGCTTTTTCTGAAATAAAAACACCAAAAAGATGGATCATTCATTTCTGGATGTTGCAAGCAAAAGCAGTGTTAACGTTGAGCGACAAGGTGGGGTCTTCGAGTGGGAAATATTTTTTTGACTGTGACTGTGGGCATTATATCAATCATAGAGAGTAGAATAATTTTGAAATTGAAATTGAATCTGTGGGCTTTTAAACCTGAATTATGAGCGTTATTTTACTCGCTATTCCAGCTGTTCGGTTTTTGATCTGAAAATTTGCATATAAATAAGTCTCATCGTTACCAAAATACCACAAAAAATTCCGTCAAAACAGTATCTCTCCATCTTGATAATTTATTTTTTTTAGAATTTATATTTTGTAAAAAAAAACTGAATTTCTTAGTCTGCTGCAAAAACCTATACTTTGAAGAAGAATTCGTGCAAGCTGAATTTTTTGATAACACTGAGTAACGATGAGACCTGCCCGTGTGCAAAAGTTCAGATGGAAAATACGAAATCTGATTTCATTCGAAGTTACAGCATTACAGAATTGACTATGACTGATTTAAGGACTACAGTCACAACCGAAAAGAGGCTTCACACTTGGAAATCTTTCCTTCTGATTAGTAACCAATTAGCATGTTAGTTGGAATGTTGGTGAATGAGGCTTGAACGAACTTACGGCTTCTCTTTTGTACCCATATCATTTTCATATAATATTTCCGTTGACATTTCTTGCAACATTGATAATTCACTATTGTCAAAAACTTTGAAATCAAAGTTGTAAGCTTGATTTCTAAAATGTATAAATAAAAGCATGGAGTAAATGTTTTATCGGGTCGAAAAAAATTTGAGTTTTGATTTTTAAAAATATGGACGTATATATTGGCGAAGGCATGATATTTTAGCGCTGGATCATGTTCTAATAGGTTCTTTTGAGAAATGAACATCCACGGACAATGGAAAGACTTATTTGACTACACTTTCTTTGCTGATTCACTCGAGTTTGATTAACTGATGTATAAGTATTCGATAGTCCGACTTCCATGTAAACCTATGAAGTTGTACTCATGTCTACCATATTCACAATGAACACATAATCATCAAAATCTTCTGGAGTGAGCTACTACCATCAGATTATGTACACCACATCTGCTTTAGGCAGACATATTGGTAGCCAACAATAGCTTCAGAACTTGTGTCTAAGTCATAGAAAAGCTTACATTATACTTCCGAATAAAAGTAGCTACTGTTCTTTTGAAATGCCGTCGCTTCTCATAATTTTTAGATGATGTCTTGAGTGTTTGATTTCCACCCTTTAGATGGGCCTATCGTGTGTTTACATTAAACTACAGTTCTAAAGATTGTATCAAAAACTTTCGGATCTTTGATACAACCTTTAGAACTACTGTAAACTTCGACATATACAAGAAAAACCCATATCTAGACATTCTCTCATGGGGTTCTATCCTGGAGTCTTTTTGTATATGTGGAAGTTTCAAAATAGGAGGGATCAATTGACACTTATGAAAATTTAATAAATCCAAAAATAAATTTTAAGAAATTTGAATGTATTTCAAATTCAGATTGGATTTACATAAAAATAATTTTTTTAATTTATTTAAATCCCGTTTAAATCAAAATAAATTTAATTTAGCCCAAATAAAATTCAATTTAAGGTCCTTCAATTAGATTTGAATCCATTTACATTATTTTACATGGAATTAAATCTAAATAAATGGATTTAAATTGATTAATATTGATTTAGAGTAGATTTAAATAAACTTTAAAAAAAATGTAAACATACATATTTAAAAAAAATTTAAATTTAAAATTAATTATAAGATAATCGCCAATCTGATCTGAAACAATAAGACAGTGAAATGGGGTTCATATACATGTGTCGTATAACTTATGCCTTATTCATGAATATGTAAATGAAGACATAATAATAGCGTATAGAAGAGAGAGAGAGAGAGAGCTATTAGAAAAAGTACTTTCTTATCCGAGGAAGATCAGATAATATCTACTGTTCATTTCATACAGAGCTTTCGGAAGCTTTTCCCAAGAGAAACATAATAGCAATGATAAGAAAAAAACACTATTTAAGGTAGATCGTTTTAGTGGAGAAGAGAGAAATTGGTTCAATAATCATGCATACAGAGGTCTCAGGAAGAGACTGCACTTTCGAAATACATACATTTGCTGCTTGTATTACTGTAGAATATTGCTTGCACAAGGCCAGACAAGGAATTTAGTGTACCGACGTTTTTGTGTGTGAAAGAGCAAAATATTATGGTGTTTATATATACGTTGCAAAATGAGTTTGGCTTATGTGCATTCATCCATATACGTCAATCACATTAGCAAAATATTTTGATGAGTCGCTTCTTTTGTATGGTAAACAAAACATTCCTATCGTCTGGCTTGTTCTGTGCTTCACCATTATTTGTGCTTAATCGCTAATCATACTTAATCAATCATATGGTTCGAGACAGATACGCACTATACCATGCATTCACTAGTTTATTACATCTAATGATCACACAATAATGACTAAATAATGACGCTTCCCTCGCCAAGACTTGCTTCTAGATAGCAAGATCCGCATGGAATTAAACCCCAACCATCGCTTTTCAAGTAAGTGAGAACATTCATTTTCAATATCATTGTTGTCTCTTGTCGAAATACCTAATCGACATGTGGTTCTGATTCCCGTATCACTACGGGACACAACTTGAGTTCGAGCACAAATCTCCACTAGTATCCATCTACTTTCGATCTCCATCCCAGTCTCAATTGAAGTGTCGATTTCAATGTTGGCTTTGGTCTCATTCTCAGTTCAGCTATCGATTTCCACCACTATTTCCATAGTACTTTTCGTATACGTCCGAAACCCCGTTTCGGTTAGCCTCGCAGCTTAAAAACACTGCTCCCATCTCCCTTTGAGTACCAGAATAACGTCACACAGGAATCGTAACAAGTTTATCGTCCAGCGCTCACCACTCATCGTTGACTAAGAAAAGGTCTCAATACAGGAGCCAGATGCAATGACAGCGCACGTAACCATCTTGGTTTCAGTAGGGATGCCTAGATCCGTCCTTATTTTAGTGGTGGCTTCAGCACCGATCTCACCTTCAGCATTGCTCCTGGCGCCTCTTGTCGGGTCTCATTTACGATTTCAGCACCCGTAACAATTTCAGTCGTGGCCTAGTACTCTTCTGAGCATCATTCTTGGTCTCAGTACTGATCCTAGCTTAGGTCTATCTTCTGGCACCCTTCAGGTTTTAACTGAGGCCTAGTACACTTATGAATTCCAAACCTGGTCTCAGTATGGATCTCAGCTTCGCTACTGATCAAGAGATATCTCTAAGTTTCATTAGGAGTCTCAGTACCGATCCTGGCTTAGGTCTTCCTCCTAGTACCCTCTATGTTTTGACTGAGGCCTAGTACCTATATGGACTTCAAAGCTAGTCTCAATACGGGTTCCAGCTTCACTGTCGGTACAAACAATCCTCTAAATGTCAGTAGCAGTCTCAGAGCCCAGTCTGATATCAGTGATGTCTTTGTGAACATCATGGTTTCAATTGCGGTTCTGGCACCGTTCTGAGCACCATTATCGGTCTCAGTCCTCGTCTCAATTCAAATCTTCTTCCTAGTAGCGTCCAGATTTCAACTGAGTCATAGTACTCGTATGCGTTTTAATTCTGGTCTCAGTACGGGTCTCAGCTTCATTAATGATCCAGACACCTCTCTGAATTTCATTAGCGGTCTAGGTACCAATTTCAATTTCGATGGTGGTCCCCTTACTCATCAAGGCCTGGTGACAGTGGTGATCTCCATGCTGTTCTCTGATTCAGTCGTGATGCTATTACTTATCATGGTTGCAGTCTTGTCGCGGTACTCGTCCTCGATTCAATTCAGGTCTCCGTTACTGGCCCGGTTATCAGCCAAGAACCATATGATTATCAACTGATTAATAATGAAAATTAAGCATATATTGATCTAAAAACCAATAATAATCACAGATTCATCATCAGAACAATCAGCATATATTCATTCTTCCAAAAATTACTCTTATGTTTATAATAATCTAATCTAAATAAATTACATAGTTATATAGTGATCCTAATTAAATTAATCATATATTGACCAAGAACCTTGTAATAATATATCGATCAACAACTAGATTAGCCTTAAATTGATGATCATAATCATATGTTTACTATAAACTAAAAAAATTGATGATATATTAATCATGAATAAAATTTTACTAAATAGTAATTTTAATACCAAACACTATTATCTTATAACATATTATACTCATACGACGATAATAAATAACTAAAGTATTAATGTATATCATTATGTTGAGATAATTGTTTATCGCATATCTTTTTATTGCATTCGAATTAATTCTACATGAAAAATATATAGATGCTGGAGTAGACGTCAGTAACCCAATAATGAATCGAAAAACAAAAAATTATTCAATATAAATTTTAGTTTTACAAAAATAAAATTTTCGACCTTTGATTATGTACGTTTCTTATGAACGTAAGATTTTCGTCTTTCGAGTTTTGTTAAAGCTCGAACAGTTGTCAGTAAAGGAAAATGCAATCAAGACCGAGAATATGGAGAATGATAGTTTTTATAATGTTTTCTGTTCAATGCTAAGTATTTGATGTATCGAAGGTTTACCGATATTGGTAGGATATGTTTTCTTTATATAACATAAGAAATATTAAAATTATTGGAAGAGAAAGATTTTTTTTTCAATAACAATTATGGGTTTCTCAAATATTCGAGTTCAAAATATCGGATGTGTACAATTTATGCACATTTTTGCTGTCAATTTTAAGCATGAATAGAAATGGTATCTCTTCACGACGATGAATAAAGTTATATATCTATCTTACAGAAGAATGAAGTTTTCTATAAGAAATGCGTTGATATCTGAAATCTTGGCTAGCATCATTTCAGTTATTCTGTGATTGTGGGTTCATCGAACGATAAAAACCACCTCATCTTTCAAGTTTTAGTTATTGATAGGTTAGAATTAAAATTGTATCTTTGTTTGTTTGTCTGTCTTCAATTGGTCCCGTATCTGTCGAACGATGATTGCTGTACCTGAGATTTGACTTTATTTTCTGTGTTCAAGTTTTCTAACCTTATTTATTCTCGTATGTGCAAAGCGTGAAGCCTAGATTTTTTGAAAATTTCATCTACTTTAAATTGGTATTAATGGTTGCTTTATTTTACACAACTCTGATGACGTTTTATTCTCATTTTTAAGACTTATTGGATAAGTTTATCGATAGTACATTTGTGATATGTACTTGTATGATGTTGCTTTTTCTTATCCTTTGTCATTCTGTATATTGATTACATGAGCACACACATTTGTTTTTCGTTCTGTCGTTAGCATTATAGACATATTATGTCAGCGGTACATTTTTTATTTTCTCTGTATAGTCTGTTGTTTGCCATTTTTGTAAACTATCTCTGTTATTATTCATTGTATTTTTTCCCAATAGTAAGTTCGCTGCACATTTTTGTTTGACTACTTTTTGTCCATTATCTATTTTTCTAATGTGCTTCTTTTGTTGCCATCTTAATGTTGCTGTTTAGCATTCATTCTTGTTCATTTGGCTCGCATACGTATTGTTGTCATTCTTCGACTAATCAACATCCTCTCAAGTACAGTTATGTTTACTTAATTTGCTTCTTTGAGAAGATGAACGTTTATCTATTGTGGAGAAGCGTTTTTACAAATGATAAAGAAGCTGCGTTTGTAATATATCTTTGTTTGTATGTTTGCGTTTATGTACTCTATTGATTTTTTGTTTTTTGTTTTGTCATTTCTTTTGTTTATAAGTGTTTTTAAATATATCTAAACATTTTTTTATCGCGTAATATTGAAGAAAATCAAATAAACCCAATGATATTTGCATGAAATATAATTTTTTCAATAAATGTGCATTGAAATAAGCGCATCTGCATTATAAGAAAGACAGATTATTTTCTTTTTCAAAAGAAGAAATTAACACAATTAAACTTATTTAAAAATCATATGATAAAAAAAAAATTATATGACGTTGTCAGAAACAATCAACATACGTTACTATGATATGAAGTGAATGCAATGTAAATTATATAATCATATCCTCGTTGTGATTTTCTTTCTGTTCTTCTTGCATATATTTTATCTTTCAGCTTGTTTTTACCTATACCTTTTCTGTTGTCTTACAATAGGTAATATCTTTTCTTTTTGCACATTAGTTATTTTTTCTTTTCTCTCTTCTCTTTGTACACGCTCTCGTTTACATTAATATTCATAGCTTCGTTTGAGTCTACTATCGTAGATGTTTGGTATTTTTTTTATGAACCATGTGCGCGTAGCGAGAAGAACCTTCACCATTTTTTTTGTTTTTGATGTACGGTGAAAGAACTTCGCTTCATGTACTGATGCTGATCACGAAGAGCAAATCAATATCATTCTATCAATTTTAAACGTACGAAACTTTTTCCTAATAAGAAAAAAATAAATATTCGAATCAATAGCTTTAAAAGTTAAATAGAAAACTAAAAAGCCAATGCAACAAAAATTTTTGAATTGATACTAATGGAACGATTATATTCACCCAGATAATCTTGTAAATGGCTTTAAAGAGTCAATATTTTCTTTGAATTATAAAAATCATCAATAATATATCAATTCAACATCAGCAACACCACATGTAGCAATTGCTTGTTACTTCAAATTACTTGTGAGTTCTGCGCACAATATCATCTGTATTCTTGAAATTATGTTCTATTCTTAATTTAGCGGAACTTTCTAAAATGAATTTCAGCTACACATTCGATTTTTCTTTGATAAAATCTGTCAGACCTCCTAGATCAAAAATCGATCGAAACTTAGATTAAAGTTCTTTTTGCATATACTCCATACTACTACTTGTAATATCGCTTCAAGACGTTTCCTCCTTTATCTAAACAGCTTTTATACACAAAAGTACATTTTAGTCATGAACAATCAACATGTATCATCAATCAACTATTTTTTATTGAACGATAGTCATGCTAAACATCTTCGTCCGGCTTTTGCAACATCATCATACAATATAATTACACGATCGATTTTAGGTTTCAAATGGATTGATAATGATGATCGAAAACTTTCTGTATATGTGTTGCAATTGAGATTGGAATCGTCTTTAGTTATTTATTTTTATTTTAGAGTTTCGCTATTATAGGAGTAAGAAAATTTGTTTGCTTGCAATATAATTCATGTTTGTTATTATTTATCGTAGAATATAAATATGAGTATATTGCTATTTTATTGATAAACACTTTTAACTATTTATCTTTATTGTGTGTATTATAGGTACATATGAGTGATTATTTTATCCGTATTAAAGTTGCTATATGTAATAATTTTTGTTGAAGAATCAATATCCGATAGCTTTATGTCGATTTTCTATGTATTGTAGTTGAATTTTCTTTTTGATCATCACAATATAACGATGTTAAATGATTAGCAAAGTATGGATCATTAACTAATCAATTGTATTGTACTTTGAAAATACTTAAATATTTTCTAATCAC
>CAJNOP010000083.1:189838-206993 GCA_905250075.1 Rotaria sp. Silwood1
TATGGAGACATTGGATGATTGGCTAAGTATGAATCATTAAAAAATCAAGTGTTGTGTACTTTGCAGGCGCATGTGTATTTTGCAATTATGGGATATGGAACATTGAATGGTTGGTTGTTTTGTAAATGCGAGTAAACTTTTTTTTTTATATGGTTGATTTTGTTTTAATTTTGGGCATATGAGATGTATTGAAAGATTAGTACAATTTTGAATTATGTATTATTTTTTTTCGTGTTTGATTGAACAATAATCGAAATATATATAGAAGTTGAACTTACATATTGAGTAAGTGGAGGATTATAATTGTCATAGAAAATATGATTTTTTTTTAATTAGGAAATACCAAAGAGTTATTTAACCAGAGTGAAAGAAATAAATAATTTTGTTGATAAAATATATGTAATATTCGCAAAACTATACATTACCTAATAGCTGTATACAGCAATTAAGTGTGACAAAAAGCCTTAGTAAAAGAATCGACTAATGAAGTAAATTTTATTGCAATGTTCAATATTTATATATGCTTATGATACATTAAAATGAAGTAAACTTTTTTGATGAACATCCGAGACAATATGATTACTCAGAATGATTAACATTATAGAGGTAGAAATGTAAGATGAATGTTGACACATTTTTAATTATTAATTTGTATTGTTTCGTTTTGTATTCACGATTTTATGTGAATATTTTCTTCGTTGAGTTTTTTGAACGAAACGAGAGCCAGTTCAATATTAGTACTAAGCATTGGGCGACGTTGGTATCGAATTATTATTTTGTAAATAATAAATTATATGATGTATTTTTAATGTTAAGTGTAACTAAACAAACACGAAATTTGTTCAACAGTGTTAAACGAGGATTGAAAATTATAAAACGATTCATTATAGAAATTAGTGTGACTTGTGAAAAATTGCATCAGTTTTTATGTTCTCTCTGAATACGGCTTTTTAATAATTTTTACTATTAAAAGCATTGAAATAAAAAGAGGTATAGATTAAATCATATAACTCTTTACAAGTATCGTTTAATGTGGTCGATTGCTTTATTTCTAATCTGTCCTTCTCTGATTATAAAACGTCAAGATAATATGTAATTGAGCTTCAGGTAAATGTACACTGTAAACTAGAAAATGTATTATAGAGTATAAAAGAAGATATTCTAGGAGTGCCTATATGTCTTCGTAGATGAATTTCTACTTTCTTGAAAATACGATATTCGCAAAGATAGAAATAAGAAACTCGATTTTCTAATTAGAAAATTGAAAGCGAATACATGTAGACACTTGTAGAAATTTGTATTTTATTTATCGATTTCAAGATTTTCTAGAACTTTGAAATTCAAATTTGAATTTCAAATGACTTTTACTAATTTTATACAATACTTTAATTTAATTTTTATTTTAATTCTAATTTGAATAAGTTCATAAACACTGAGCTTCGTTAATGCATCACATAAAATAAATAAATCAATTTTACATTTAATTTTAATCTAAATAAATTCATAAGCATTAAATTCACATAAATGCATCAGATATAATAAATAATTTAATTTTAATTTTAATAGATTCGTAAGCATCGAATTTCATTAATGCATCAAATAAATTGAATAATTTAATTTTAATTTTCATCTAAACAATTTCATAAACATTAAATTCATATAAATGCATCAAATACAATATATAAATAGATAAATAAATAAATAATTTTAATTTAAATACATTCAAAATGGATTGGCTCACACGGCCAGTAAAAAATTAATTTATCAACTCACTTTAGCTGCCGCAGACAATAATGAATGTACAACACTATCGGTCTGACTTATATACATGAATGACCAATGACTCTACAGCGGTCATTGTTCAAATGATTTTCTAGAAAGTTGTTTTCATTTTTGACTTTCTCTAGAATTTATATTGATTTTCTAATTCCCTTGAAAATCATTTTTTTAGAAAATCAAGTTGAATTTTTATTATACAGAACATCAAGAATTTTTGTGAACATTCAAAATTCGATGAATGAATAATGAAATTTTGAAAATGCTTTAGCTTGTTTAAAGTCGATTTTCTACAAAATAGAATTAAAAAAATTACAGTGTAAGGAATTTGAAGGCTTCATATGGATTGATGATTTTATAGTACGCTAATATATATCACAACGCTATTACTCAAAGGCCTTGTATTTCTTTTTTTTTGGGGGGGGGGGGGGGGGGGGGGGGAAGAGGTATTATGCAGAATTAAACAAGTAAGAACTTTCTAGAGTACGACTACATGCACGAATACCAACTTTCGAGTACAGGTGCAAGTACAAACGCATAGGAATTTTCTACGATCTCAGTACAGCGGTTTTAATTAGTCCCTAGCACAAGTAATCCGAACCTAGGATCTCGTCGGATTCCACAAGATTCCCTGAGTAATCTGACAACTTCCGACAGATTCCTGTCGGAAGTTGTCGGTTCCGTCGATTTCTGACAGCCGGTCCGACAGTCGGAAAACGTTAGAATTCCATGCAAACCTGTGGAACTTGTAGCTCAACATTAGTTACCTTATGACCCTTCTCCCCTCAAGCTTCGTTTCTCTCCTCAATTGGCTCTAAATTAAGTTTGAATTTTGTTTATTTTAAATTTTATTAAATACGATTGAACAATATAAAAAAATAAAATACAAAAAAATTACAGTAAAATAAACTCTAGTACAATAAAAAAAAAACAGAGTAAAAAAAATATATAAAAAATATAATACAAAAAACAATAAAAATAAAACTGAAATAAAAATAGATAAAAGAAAAATAAATAAAAGAAAAGAAAGGTAAAATAAAATAGTTTATGCTAACTGTTAATAGACTTCTTGTCGTGATACAATCTAAAAGAAAGTAAAAGAAAATAGATAATAAAATAAAAACAAAAATAACTAAAATAAAATGAATTAAAATAAAAATAAATTAAGTAAAATCAAAATAGCCAAAATAAAATAAAATAAAAATAACTAAAATAAAAACAGAAATGGCTAAAAATAAAACAACATTTAAGTGAACCTAAATTAAATTAAAATTAAAAATTAAAAAATAAATAAAATTAAATGAAATAAACGGTTTCTACTCGCTGATGATAGAACTATTACCATAATCCAATCTAAAAGAATAAAATACAATACAATAAACTTCGTTTTACCCACATCTGTACACTGATTGGTGTAGTTTAAACCACTATATAGCGTATGGATGAGGGCACTGTGTTTAAAGCGGAGCAGAGCCGAACAAAAATAAAATAAAATAAAATAAAGTAGAATAAATTAAGGTTCTTGTTCACTTTAAACACACTCTGTACGCTAATTGGCGTGTTTAACACACGCACATCAAAGAATGTGGGTGAGGCGATTTGTTGAAAGTGAACAAGTACCTAAATTAAATTAAAAAAATTAAATAAAAAGAATTAAATAAAAAATTAAGCAAAAATTAAATAAAAAAAAATTAAATAAACTAAAATAGTGAGCAAATTCAAATATCTATAGATACTTTCATACCAACGGATTTCGCCGAATCCGGCAAGTTTTCATCATCGGATGTCATCTGATCCTATTGTTGGAATCCGACGGAATCCGTCAACGGAATTCGTCGGAAATCAGCGGATATTTATGGTTTCCGACAGTGGGATTCTGTCGGATGCCGACTGTCGGATATATCGAATGATTTAGGGATCCGATAGGATTCCGTTGGGTAGGATCGACCTCGGTAGATATAAGAATAAGACGTCAATTTAGTCATTGATGCATTATACGAGTTATGACTTAATAATGTTATAATAATATTTTAGGATTTCATTCTTCGTGCATGTGTGAGTATTTGTGTGAGTCTATTTTTATCCATATCCACATCTTAATTGTGTCTTTATTCTACAGCAAAAGATTCATTTTACCCAATGAAAATAAATCAGTTATACGAAGTAAAAGAAGAATGATATAACATAGAGAAACGGCTCACTTACGGATAGTTCACTTTATTAAGCGTAAGATGCTAATAAAAACGGAGTACGACTATTACTATCCCATTTTGCATCATCAATGTATTTATCTCGATATATACATACAACAGAAAGAAGAAATGTGTATTCATCTCATTCTGCGAAAACAGAAGCTACAATTTCATCAAATATAATTTTTATATAATGCAGATTTATCCACAGTTTCACATGCTTAAATCTAGAGTAAGAGTACCATCAAAATTGTATTTGACTATGAGTGATTTGAGTACTTGACCGAGCTCTTGATTTATGAAGCCATACGAATGAAGTTGACGGTGATAATCCTTGATTTCGGTGAAAAAATTGCAGTTTTTATGTAAAAAAATATTAATACATATATTAATATATTTATAACGTAATTTACCATTGAGTTGATTTAAGAATTGACCTTTTATCATAGAACTATGAATTTGAGTAATATTTGGTGACTTGATTGAGTGTGTTGCTGGATAAGATTCATTTTGGTTAAGTTGAATATAATTATGTTCAATGTAAATATTCGATGTGACTTCATCAGCAAGATCAATTATGGTTGATGATGATGATGATATAAGATTACTGATTGAAGCAGTTGTTTTGTGAAATACGTTCTGAAAGAAGTGTTGAACTAATTGAGTAGAGATTTGGACTTACATGTCTAGTCCCTCCACAGATTGTGACAGACATTCCACTTAATTAAATAATTAACCAAACAATGGCCAGGTAATGAATATGTAATTAACTAATTACTATTTAATTTATTAATGACCCATCACAGACCGTGACAGATGACTTTAAGGAACTATCGAGGATCATGTATAACCAACATCTCATTGAAATATAGATGGAATATTTCCTTGTTGAAGTTCTATACTGTAGAGTAAGCAATGATGAAGAAATATACGTCAATATACATAAAGATCGGTTTTACGAGATGGTCAAAAATAGATAAACCGTATTTCAAATTTTAATCCCGTAAAGATTACGCTATTAAGACTGAATGCGACATAATGGAAAAGAGCATTAGATGATATTTTTTCTGAGTATCCTTCTATAGCTTAGCTACCCCTATCTTATAGCAACGAAAGAAACTATCTGGTACAACTCTTTCCAAGGATCATTAGCTACAGAAAGAGCAATTAGGTATCTGTTTTTTAGATTTTTATTCATGAGTGTGAGTGATATCATAATCCCGTTACATCGGGTATCCACCATGAAACATGAAGAGTAACCGGGCATTCGAATGAAGCGTATTCACTCTTATCCAACCTTCACCACACTGCGGAGTAATCACTTCATCTATTACCCCGAGGGTAATGACATTCATCAGAGGAATGAATAACTATATATTTAAAGTTGAGCGTTTTGAGTGGTTTTGATGTAACGAGATCATTACACCGAGGTAATACACCAAAACCACTCAAAACGCTCAACTTCTAGGAGATATAGTTATCTTGTGGGTAATGACTTCATTACCCCGATATAAACTATATATCTTAAAAGTTGAGCGTTTTGAGTAGTTTTGGTGTAACGAGATCATTACACCGGGGTAATACACCAAAACCACTCAAAACGCTCAACTTCTAGGATAGATAGTTATCTTATGGGTAATGACTTCGTTACCCCGATATAAACTATATGTCTTTAAATTTGAGCGTTTAGTGGTTTTGGTGTAACGAGATCATTACACCGGGGTAATACACCAAATCCACTCAAAACACTCAACTTTAAGAATGTATGGTTTGTGTAAGGGGTAATGAAGTCATTACTTCTCTTCGTAAGTCATTGGTCGTAACAGTGAATATACTTGATTACTCTTGGGGTATTCTGACGGTTAGCTCTCGATACCCAGCGTAATGGTATTATGACATCTATGATGAGTGTCTGATAAATCATTGAGATTGTAAAACAAATAAACATAAAATCGATAGTTTGGGTAGCTTTGCTTATCATTTTGTGTAATTGTCGAAGTTACTTGAGAATTTCATCAAAGTCGGTAGAGATCTATAAGCTCCCAATACGTAAGTTTTGCTGGGAGGTGATTGTACTCCTACAAAATGTGTACATAACTACTCATTTCAGAGACCTTCCGAAATTACTCATCATTTTTCTTATTTTTCTTGTCTGTGTCTCATTCCTTCGCCTTCATGCAAAGTGATGTCGAGATAAGAGAGCGAGGAAAAAAGAACATTGTCTTGTCCTATGCAATAGTTTTTCCATTCTTTGTTTGTGCAGAATAGAAAACTAGCAAATTTCATTTTCTTTTTGGTTGTTTCACAGTTTTTTTTAGACATGCAAACCAATTGGTTTCCATCGGTTTAGCGAATGTTTTCCATCGATTATATTGTTCATCCCAGATATAAATCAATCGATCACTAGTGAAGAAATGATGAAGATAACCAGAGGTGAATGCTGCTTTAACCGAACCGGAAAAGCCTGAGAATTCTACGCTGAGTTTTCTTTCGGTCGATATTTTCTGCATATCGTCTACATCGAACAGTTGCAAGCTTTTCGCTTTGATAACATGGATTCCATCCTGATAGAAAATAGCGCCAACAATGACACTTTGTAAATGAGTTGGTAAAGGATCGTCACGGAGATACTCGACTTGATAGGAACGTAGCTGAATTTTGTATCGATAGACGCGTGCACTAGTAAAAATTAGGACCACGTTAGTGATGAAATCATAAGCACCGCCAGAGATTCGATTCGGTAAACGATGATAGATGCGTTGAAAGGGTATGACTCGTGTGTCCCAGTTTTGCTTATCAAACAAATAGCGTCTAAGCAATCCAGTATCCAATGCATGAAATGTTTTGTCTGGAAAATCGAATGCCGCATCGATGAAGAGTCGACAAGACAGTTTGTGTATTGACGGAGAAGTCGTAGTGGATCGAGTAGTCGTTCTCATTCTGGTTGTGGCTGTTGTTATCCGTGTCGATTGAGTAGTTTTCATCGTCGTGATCGATGTGTTTGCTTTAAAGATCGACCCGTACTTTTTTTGAATTGTGATCCGATCGAATTGCGGCAAAATATTTTTTCTTTTCATCACCTGATAGCTAGGGTACATTATCGAAGCTTTTTCATACACATGATCTAAGCCAAGTGCATGGCCAATTTCATGAACAGCAACAACATAAAGATTGATGTTGTATCCGTCATAACTGTACATGAAAAGAATAGACATTTTCTCTAAAATGGTCGGCTGAAAATGGGCAGCCACCCATACAACAAGAACTTACCTGTTTGTCCATGGTTCATCCATGTCAAAATGTATTCGACCATCTTCGGGATGATAGGCATGTGCCAACGTCCCACCTTGTCCATCGAAAGGATAATGATCGCCGTGATTGGTCTGACCAAAATCGACAACGATATTCGACGAACACGTAGAACAGACTTGCTTGACATTCAATGGGATATGTTGAGACCAAGCATTAAATGCTTGCTGAATGATATTTCGCGACTCTGCTGCACCAATACGTGCTGAATAATTTTTAAGCGACCAAGTCAATGTTGAACGTGACCATTTTAATCCCAATGATGCAGCAGTGTTTTTCACTAAGCTGAATGATGGATCCTTATTACCGCAACGTGGTTGACTCATTTGTCGTTTGGTAGCATCATCCAGGATGCCGGTGACTTTTAAATGAAACCGTTCTTGAAAATCTTTTAACATACTCGAAAAGCTAAGTGTGCATAGTAAACCTGTCGAATCAATACACGAATTATAGCCAAATCTATTGAGATATGCAAGAGCATCGCTATTTGATTGAATTATCGTATTAATTGTCTTATTTGTGCTGGACGAGACACTAATATAGCATAGAATGATGAAAAATGAGGAGTAGTGCAACATAGTTTTATGTCAAGGCATGAAAGAATGAAAGCATTTCATTTTTTTTACAATCGACGTCTTATCTTGATAGTATTTTGGTTACGACGAACGTGATGATCAAATTACTGATTCGTGCAAAATCAGATTGGATGCCAATTTTATTCTATGCTTTCGCATTGATCAATACATGCCGGGAATCGTTTTATGAATTAGAGTAAGTCGAATATATGGCATCAATAATTTTTTGAAGATCGAGTTCTTTTCTCGTGGTTAAATACAATAAACAATCGTTCGATGATGAACAGAAAATGTAACGACTATATACAGTATGATGCCCAATTCGTACAGATCTTTGGCATCTAAATTTTTAGTGACTAAAACTGGCTAATAATTTTTGGAAAAAAAAATTTTAAAATTTGAGCGTCTAAACAGATTCGAAAATTTTATGGACTATCTTTTGTTAGCTATATTTTACAAACAACAATTCGTAATATTTTTTTTCTTGATGCAGAAGCAGAAAATTTTATTTTACATAATTTCAGCATTGATTCAACACATAGTCCTATTTTACTTTCGTAAAAATATGATAATGGTGTACTTTTAATCTTCACTGTATATTTAAAAAAAAAATGAAAGTTATCTAAAATAATGGTTTTATAAACTTTTGCTAGTACATTTGTAGTTATTTAACGATTTAAGTCTTTTGTGTAAATTCTCCTAAATTACTTACCAATTGTATGTTCGATGATATTTTACAAATTAATCGACATAGAATGGCATAAAACGAAGGAATAAACATATTAAATTATCAAATAATTACAAATATACTTGAAAGAAATCTATAAAGGCATTATTCTAAATAACTGTCATTAATTTTTGAACAAATATGGGGTCATTGCTAAAAACAAGTATATCATCGTACCTTTACAAAAGTAAAATGGAATTACATGTTGAATTAAAACTTAGAGATTGTAACAAATAATTCTAAGAGTAAATATACGTTGTCACGTGCAGCACTGTCAACTGATGATTTTTCTAACAAAAACTTCTTTTGTTTTTTTTTTCGTATTTGTTAGACTGCAGTTCGTTTGGCATTGCTTGTATGAAAAAGTCTTTCTACATCTTTCATTTTGAGATATCCACACCTAATCAGAGGTAAACCTTTAGACTGTAATATTTTGGATGCTTTTGCGTGATTTATAAAGAGCTGACTTCCTATGGGATTAAATTCAAAATCTATATTGATCCTCATGTTTTCGCCATCTTTAGTTTTCTGGTAGGAACATCTTTTACAAACTGCATCTTTTGAATCTTTATTTCTAGTCTGCTCTTAAACACAGGTTCAACAACTGAATAAATGTAGTAACAATTTAGAAGATGAATCATTTGGAAAGATATAAGTGGTTGTAGGATCTCTATCTTGAAAGCACACATTTTATTGGCAGATGTGTTAGAAAAATTTATCAATAGTGTTATTCGAGTTGGTTTTGTTCAGAAACTTCCAAAGAAGTGATTGTAATATTGAAAGATTTATTTCTTTGAGTTAATGGATGAGCTGTCAATAATATCATCTTCTTTGCTTTATTCATTGGGCATTCACATTTTACTATTCGTAATTGAGTTATGGCTGTGTATAAAATAGATAATATTAATAATGTTTCTATGTAGTGTACACATTAGACATATCTTTCATGTCAAATTTGTCAGTATATTTTCAAAAAATTAATTGATATCTATCTTCCATGACTAAAATTGTAGACTTTTAAAATGGATCTACTACCTTTTTTGGTATATTAAACTAATAATAATTTTCAAGCCAAATGGTAACGTGTTCTATAAAGCTTAGGCTAGCATCAAACTATTTTAGATATGAGACCAATAGGAACATGCTAGACCTAACTCAATTGATTAGTCATCCTTGTTATGTTTAGTCTATATTTCTATTGGTAAATATTGATTTTATTTTCTGTAATATTCTTTGACTTTTATCCAAAAGTTAAATTAACAAACTTTTCTCTCATTCATGGTTGTGCAATGATCATGAATTGTTGTATTAATATAAATTATATCTGTATTACCTTGATAATAAGAATAAATAATTAGAACAAAATAATCATGCTATCATCCATCGACTTCTTTAAGTCAAGGAAACTAGCGCACTCTGTTGAAATGATCTCTTTACATTGGTTATTGAATTGCATAGAAAAAATATGGATATCGAGTCCATTTGATGTGTTGTGAAAGATTGCTTTCATTTTTTAGACATTTTATTTTCTTAATCGATCCATCATGCCTCGTACATATGGCGAAGAGTTAAAATTTATTGAACGCATTAACAATCATTGTTGGCGTATAAAAAAAGGTTTTGTACCTAATATGAATGTATGTAGAGAAACTCAAACAAAAATGTTTGTTTTTTTTAAATTATTAGAATTTTTTATAGGTTGAAGGAATTTTTTATGTTAATAGTCACCTAGAAAAACTGATGTTTGAAGAACTTGAAAATTCAACAAAATTTGGTGGCATAGGTGGATTTCTTCCGGGCATGAAACAAATTGGTAATGTTGCTGCATTACCTGGCATTGTTGGCGTATATTATTTTATATTTATATCAATTGAAATCTATTTCTCTTTTTTTATTGTATATAAAATAGAGATCTGTCGGTTTACCTGATGTTCATTCGGGTTATGGTTTTGCTATTGGTAATATGGCTGCTTTTGATTATAATGATCCAAAAGCTATTGTATCTCCTGGTGGTGTTGGTTTTGATATAAATTGTGGTGTGCGTCTTCTACGAACAAATCTTTCTGAAAAAGATGTACAACCAATGAAAGAACAATTAGCACAATCAATGTTTGATCATATACCAGTTGGTGTTGGATCCAAAGGTGTCATACCCATGAATGCAAAGTAGATTTATTGAAAAATAATTTTTTTTTTGTTTTTATCATAAAAATATTGATTTAGAGATCTTGAAGAAGCACTTGAAATGGGTATGGATTGGTCATTACGTGAAGGTTATTCATGGGCAGAAGATAAAGAGCATTGTGAAGAATATGGAAGAATGTTACAAGCTGATCCAACAAAAGTTACACAACGAGCCAAAAAACGTGGCTTACCACAGGTAATAAAAAAAAAGGTTAATTTTTTATTACTGGAGTGGGCCATAATAAATCAAACTAATTGTAGATGCAAATTTTCAATCATTTACTATGCATATAAAATATTCTACATATATATATATATATATATCAATGAACGAAGAATTTCAAGCTCTGCAAATAGAGTTCTGCACGGAGTCAACTGAATTTTCTACTGGAAATTCAATTTCAACATATGAACATTTTTGAATAGTAAACTTTATTTTCTGATATCTACCGTACAAACTAATGCATTTAGAATATTCCAACTATGTCTAATCAAGGCGTATGAACGTAAAAGAAAGTCGAACTCGAAAAAGAATCAGGGTTTCATTAGACTCTAACTGTATTTCATACCCAGCCACATCTATAGAATATTGTCAGAATCTCCAAATATGCATTAACTTGCATAGCAATTATCAAAGAACGAAACGTACAATTTTAAAAGAAATATGCATGTGTGAAAGCTGAATTTTCGGAAAGAAATTTAGTTGTAAAGAGAAATTTAGTTGTAAGGAGAAATTCACTGGATATCTAAAAAATAAAAATATTTTTCATGAAATCATTTATCTTTCAAAAGTTTCAATGACAGATCCATGTCAAAGTTCAAGATACGATAAGTGAAAAAAAAACAAAACAAAATTTTACATTGATTTACGGACCTGCTCGAGTTTTCATGCACTTTGGTGAAAAATATGTCGCAGTACAATTTACCTGTCATATAGTCTTGTCGAGAACGAAATTCGGCATTTTTTCTGTGTCAAAACTATAAGAAATATTTTCAACTACCTAGTAAAGCTGGAATATTCGAAAGTGGATCAGCCATATACTGAGCAAAGTTATTTGCTTTCGAAATTCTAGATAGTTTTGCAAAGTATGAGCAACAATGCATCACAATAAAAATATACAGGATATATAAATGTTCGGATTATCGTACAAAAGTAAAAATGTTCTTTATAAAGTTGGCATTCTCTATTGTGTTTATAAATGAATGAATGAATATTTTATACGAATATTTCTTTTAGTTAGGAACACTTGGTGCTGGTAATCATTATGCTGAAATTCAAATTGTTGATGAAATATATGATCGTTTTGCTGCTGGTAAAATGGGTATTGATTTTAAAGGACAAGTATGTGTTATGATACATTGTGGAAGTCGTGGTCTTGGACATCAAGTAGCAACTGGTAATAGAAGAAATATTATTTTGATAAAATAAATTGAAAATATTTTAGATGCTCTTGTTTCAATGGAAAAAGCAATGAAACGAGATCAAATTCAAACAAATGATCGACAATTAGCATGTGCATTAATTCAATCTGAAGAAGGACAAGATTATTTAAAAGGAATGTGTGCAGCTGCTAATTATGCATGGGTCAATCGTTCATCAATGACTTTTCTTGCTCGACAAGTAACATATATAAAATTGTTTTTGTTTTTCTTGAAAAAAAATATTTATTGATTATTTTCTTAGGCATTTGCTCATTGTTTCAATACAACACCGGATGATCTTGATATGCATTTAATTTATGATGTATCACATAATATAGCTAAAGTTGAAGAACATATTATGAGTGATGGAAAACAAAAAACTTTATTAGTACATCGTAAAGGTGCTACAAGAGCATTTCCACCTCATCATCCATTAATTCCAGTTGATTATCAAATTACAGGACAACCTGTACTTATTGGAGGTAATGAATATAAAAATATGAAATAAATATTCGTTCTTTACTTGTAAAATTCAAGGTACAATGGGTACGTGTAGTTATGTTCTTACTGGTACTGAACAAGGTATGAAAGAAACATTTGGTTCAACATGTCATGGAGCAGTAAGTGACACGAAAAATTTTTATTATTTCTTGAAAATTCTTCTAGGGTCGAGCATTATCACGTGCTAAATCTCGACGAAATCTTAATTGGTATGAAGTATTAGATGAATTAAAAGAAAAAGGTATTGCTATTCGTGTAGCATCACCTAAACTTGTTCAAGAAGAGGTAAGAAGAATGATTATAAACATATCAATTTTGTTTTTGCTTATTTTTAAAATTTGTTTTTAGGCACCTGATTCTTATAAAAATGTAACTGATGTTGTTGAAACATGCCATGCAGCAGGTATTAGCAAATTATGTGTGAAATTGAGACCGGTTGCAGTAATTAAAGGATAGTCAGCTCTTTTTTGTTTTATTAATATTATCTATAGCCAAACGACACTAATGTATAATGATTGTTCTTTACTTGTTTTTTGCTGTTATTGTTTTTCTTATTTTATTGTTATCTAGGACTTGTTTGAGCCTTTTTCTTTCTCATTCTTGAAATATATAATCAGGACTAAAGGATAAGACTAAATATTTCATCTTTTAGTTTAATATTATGAAGAAATTCAAGATTTATCTTATAATGTATGATGGCAATTCTCAGATAGAAAAAGAAAAACAAAAATTTTAAAGTCAAAAGACTCAACATGAACACAGAGTCAAAATGCATATCTTCAACTTTTTATTACTGCCTAGCCTTTCTAACCTTTTCAAACTTTCTAAAAATTGTTCATTACAAATAATTTGAAGCTTTTAACACAGATAGACCACAATGAATAGAACCAAGTTTGCCGTAGACTCACTATTTCCGATAGAAAATAGTGAAATGGTAAGAACTCATAAGAGAATGCTTTTGGATAATCTTCCTATTGGTGAATGCATTCCAATGATATGATGATAAGTAAGGACTACACAGTTTATTTTCCAGCGGAATCTGTTGATTTTCTATGGATTCATCGAATTCATCTATCATAAACAGTAGCTATCTCAATTTCAATATTTTATTATTGTTCGTAGTCTACTTGAAAATCACATGTTATAATTCATCTTGTATTTTTTTTTATTTTGCCGATTTGAAAAGCAGCATGCATTGAAAATAGTATTACTTTTCTCAGTTTATGAATTGAGGGATGTTGTCCAATGAAATCAAATGAAGTCAAAGCAATGATTAACTGAACTTTGGTTTTCAAATAATACTCCTGAAATAAAATGTAGCATCGTTTTTCTATTCTTTCATTATTTTTTTTTTCTGACTGCAGATTGTTTATATGGCATGAAACTGAGAAATAATAATGTTTGATTAAAGTAAAAATATATTGACTAAGAGAATCACGAACAATTATAAATATTCTTTAATTGTTCAATATCATTTAAAAAATCAACACAGTAATTACCATTGTTAATCGTTCTTTGACTTTACTTGTATCTTGATGATTAATACAAATTTTTCTAATTATTTTTAAACTTTGCTCTGTCGTTTTTTTATGTCAGATATTCTCCTAAGATAACAAAGAAGATGATGAAAGTAGAATGTAAATATCAGGTAAAACGTATCTATATCCAATGCTTTTATCAGTTTTAATCATACACGTGTTGCAAGCTGAAAAGAAAAAAAAGTAGCTCTGATGCAATGTTTTTATCAAACATTACAACCAATATGTAAATATGAAGATTTTTGTATGTTGTTTAAATATGAAAGTTTTATAGCATGATGTACTAGTTCCTCGTCACAATAAACTTGTATCGAGTCCACTGCAGAATATCGATACCATTTAAGTCACTAGTATTTTGGTGTTCATAGAATGATTGCAAGAAAAACGTATATTATTTATCTTATAGAATAAACGGCAGTACAAACTGACGCCCAGATTGCGATAAAACTCTCGTTCTATTTTTGTTTCATGGTAGCAGTACTGGTCACTCAACTGGCCTGCTTATATGTCTAAGAACAATTTAAATTCTAGGTGCACATGTACCAATGTTTTGTCATTCATTGATACCCGAGATTTATTTGTTTGACTAACGCAATGATGAACAAGGAAAACGAAGTTGATTGAGATGAGACATGAAAAACTTCAAATCGATGAATGCTCTAGATCTTCCTACCACAATTATAGCGATCTTACACTCGTTGTCGTCAGTGACATAGCGTGTACCAAGAAATAGAATGAAGGTTATATCAACCTAACTTTGGTCTACAGATAAGTCTATTTGTAATTAACTAAACTCTAGTCACAAGTAGATCTTTCTGTAGGCTAAAATTCAGCTCGAAATAATCTTTGTTCGATTTATTGATACATGTCGTGTCACAATAGAAAATTTGAGTAAAATGGCTAACACTCTGAAAGAAAGGTCTAAGAGGCATTCATCCTTTTGAATATTTTCCTATTTGACTTAGGTCTACTTTATGCATAGAATTTCGAATTCAAAGCGATATCTCACTTGAAAACGGTTCACTCGTCAATATTCAAAAAGATCAAACTAACAATTGGTTGTTATTAAATTATTTTGATTTAACGCACACTGAAATTTAAGTATTATTCCAATTTTCAATCAAAATTTAGTGTTAAATTAATCTAGAAACGATAAAACCACTTCGTTATTTAATAATAGCTTAATGATGCTTTCAATTTGTTCGTCACTGATAGAATACTAGGAATAATGAAATAAAATGATTGCTTAAGTTTACACTATTGCCCGAACTGTTGAAAGGCTATAATCGTGATACAAAAGTATTTATATATCTTCGCGTCTTATATCAAATAGTAATTTCTAAAATGTATCGACTTTTAAGAAAGTGACTAGTCAGTGTATCATATAGATAATCTCTTAGAACTTGATCATTCAAGAACTAATAATATGTAACTAAAGATAGTATATAAAATATCAGCATACACATTAACTGATGCAAAGTTGATATAAGTAAAAATGTTTATTCAATTAATGAAGTATTTTCAAACATAAATAAGAAAAAAAATCTGTCTTGTTACGAGTAACATTGTTGTCTCATTTTTTTTTGTTAAAAAAAAATTTCAGCCATATTCTACAAGAATAATAATGCATTCTAATCTATTTTAAATATACGCATATAAATATTGATGTTGCATATGTCGAACTACAAATATTGTACTTGTCTTATCTTGCATAAAAGAGCTCAAGGTAAAGTGAGAAGACTTTAGACAGTTATCATACTGACATAACATAATTTATACTCACGTCATATATAATTGAAAAACAAATGAAAACTTTACCTTTTCATGATGACTTGACATTAATCTAATGAATAAATAGGAGAGTTCATTGAATGAAATGCACATTTAGAAAAATGATTAATAACGAACCTGATGCTCCATTTAATTCTAATAAACAACCACGTCATCCAGGTTTTACCATTGGTCGTAAATGGCATTTAAGTTTTTCTATTGTTGCTATTTGTTTGTCAGTACTTAATGTTATATTTGCCAGTGGGCAATCAATTGGTTTAGTATTATTTCTAGGAAGTTTTAATGGACTTACAGGAGTTTATTTTGTTCTCTTCTTCTGTTCACTTTCATTTACAATAGTATTTAGTATTATGTCAGTATGGTTTGGATATAAAAAGCAAATAACACATTCAATGAGATCATCTCGTTGGATAAAATATATGCTTTTAGTTGGTGTTTTTGATGCAGCCAACGGTTTTTTATTTGTATTTAGTTCACATGGTACTCGTGTACCACCAGCATTATCATCAATTCTTATACAATCCATTATTCCTTGTACATTTATATTTTCAAAATTTCTTCTACCTAAAAAATATCATTGGCGACATATATTAAGTGTAGCTCTTGTGCTTGTTGGTGTTGGATTTAGTCTTATACCAACATTTAAACGAATTCATGATGGTACGGCTAAAACAGAATTAAAAGATGGTTGGTATTGGCCATTTATATTTATAGTAGGTTGTATACCAGCTGCTTTAATGAATATAGTACAAGAACAATTACAAATAAAATATACTCAACAAGCACGAGAAAATCAAGAAAAAATTACAAGATTTTCAGTTATGTATTTTCAAGCTGTTGAATCAACATTTCAATTTTGTACAATTGCATTATGTTTTGCACTTGATTTAGTACCAAAATTTGGTACATCAAACGATATTCATTCATTTTGGACTTCATTTTCAAATGGATTTAAATGTTTTTTTAATGATAAGAGTCTTAGCGGTGGTCGTTGCCATGTTGCTGGAGGTACAGGAGTTTTATTTATTGTTTCCTATTTAGGAACATACATAACGGGTACATTTCTTACTGATCATGTATCGGCTAATTGGTTATCAATATTATCATCTATTTCACCATTAATAGCAACATCATTTTGGT
>CAJNOP010000083.1:209392-264979 GCA_905250075.1 Rotaria sp. Silwood1
GTTGTCGAGCTCGAAGCAGGTCGCTGTGTGGATGTTGTTCCACCTGACGGTGTCCGAGCAGTTGGCGAGCTCGAAGCTGGCTGCGGTGCAGTTGTCGTTCCACCTGACGGTGCCCGGGCAGTTGTCGAGCTCGAAGCCGGCCGCGGTGTAGTTGTCGATCTGGGTGTTGTTGACCAAGCAGTTGTTGATCTAGATGTTGAGATGAAAGTGGTTTGACCGGTGTGCAGTGGAAGGCTGAGAAATAGTATCAGCATGGGCAAACTAAGCATAGTATCGCGAATGCAGTAGTAGAGCGATGATCGATGTGTGTTGTGTTTCTTGTGTCCTCAGCCCTTTTTATGTTCGTCGAATGCGAAAGCAATTTTTTCTTTGCTCACACTAATCGAGCGGAAAATATTGGATTTCTGTCTTTTGTATTTCGAGTTCTTTCGTTTCAGTAGCCTTCGCATTAATTCATTCTTCTGGAAGCGATGAATTAAGAGTCCCTCGGAGAACACGACCGCGATAGATTAATTTTGTCGCATAATCACGTCTGCTTTTCACATTTTAAGACCTTCATTTATTGACGTAAACCTCCACCCAGTTTAGAAGCCCCCAGGCGCTTCCAATTTGTCGATCATCCGAAATTTTCGGCGGGGGCTTCTATTAAGTCGTAAAATTTTCAATATTTGTTAAGGGCAAAAGATTTCAAAGGACTTGAGGGATTTTTAGGGTTTTGAAGAGTTGTTCAGACGACTTTTTATGAGATTTCAGGATTTTTATGCTGATAGGTAAGGTAATTAAACATATTCTCACCTTAAGATCGCGAATTTTGAGAGCTTTTGGGTGAAAGTATCAAGAAAAATTTTCAAAAAGCTTTTCAAATCAGGAGATTTCTAATACACCTTTCACATTGTCCCCTCTAGAGGGGTTTCTAACAATGGGAAGGAGGCTTCTATTGCGGGAGGGAGTCTACTATTGAATGGCTTCAGCCACTGTTTTCGTAATGTAGCTGAAAGAATGATGAGATGCTGCTGCAAATCGTCAGTGCCCATGAATCACGGCATATAATATGTCTCATGAGGGAGTGTATGATGAATGAAGCCACATCAGTGCTTTGGACAGCATATTTTGTGAACACGATCTAAAAGAAATGTTGAAGCAAGATATAAGGTAGAAATTAGCACCCACTCTCCCCCTCTCCACAGTCGACAGCCAGATGGAAAAATGGATTTTCTGAGATTTCAACGAAAAATGTTGATGAGATGAAAGCTGCCGTAATTCTGCTTTTAGCTACAAATTGTATTCTGGTTCTAAGAGACTAGCCATCTTGTATAAGCAACTACGACAAAGTATGTAAAACGGGTCTATATCACTGATAGAATCCTGCAAGTAAAATTTATGTTCCAAATTCGTGACCTAATTATATTCATTAGGCATTATGCAGCTATTGTGCGGTATATGTTTATTGTATAATACTGACCTTTCGGACTTTCTGAAGTTTCTTTTGCTCCAATAAGGTCACAAATCTACTTATAATATACTAAAATACAACGACTAACGAATAATGGGATTTTTTCCGAATTTTCGCCGGACTTTCATTTGAATTTTGATTCACTCTTTAATAGGACATGTGATTATCCATCTTGATTGGATGCGCCAAGATGAACACTTAAGCGCTTATTAAGATATGATGTCGCAAATATAATGTTCAATGTTAATCCATTGAGAGTGGCTTGTATAATAAATACGTATCTTTGAGATAGATTAGGTTTCCAAAAGACAATACAAATCCAAATTCATGAATTTTCACACGTCTACATAGATTGTCTAGTTCTAAATGTACGCAATCTATTGATAGCTCCCAACTTAGCAGTTCTCATGGAGAAACGTTGGTAATTTGCGAGGGAGCCTTTCCAGCTGCTGATTGCTTATGCTTTGTGACTGTGTTCATTCAATGAATAGTGGCAAGCATTGAAGAGTTTCGAATGATTTTATTTTCCATGCCTTCATTCTTGTGACATTTAAGTTTCACCGAATTATTCAACAAAACTCTGTAGTCCCTCTCAGATCATATTGACAGCTGTTTTTTCGGTTTTGCTTTGAGGTTTTGCACAATGACTGCTATTAATAAAATCACTTCATTCTTAAAGTTTCAGCTTTCTTCGTTGCTTCTGTCATGAAATACAAACATAAGGACACCATTTGATTCTTGAACTAAGAAAATTTTCGATATGCATATCTCAAAAGCAGATGCAACCAAGAAAGTTGAAACTTCCAGAATGAACAAACTCCCTTTAGAATATTAGTTGTACAAACTGTCAAATCAAAACTTGAAAGTCAGCTTTCAACATGAGCTGAGGGGCACTAGAGGATTTTGTTGAAAATTTCAGTAAAAAATCTATTTCTGAGAAACCTGATGAGTAAAAGAAGCTAGATAAGCACATATAGTCAGAACCAGTTGTAAAGCATAATTGCGTAAAAAAGGAAGTCATTAGCTGCAGCAATTCTTGGAATTGCTTCGAGCTTCTTTTTTTGTCTACGGTGTCCGCCCCCCCCCCCCCCATTCGTCTTTCACAGACCATGACAGACAGTCTTGAGTAATCATGACACACATTAATAAACTACGAATGCCTGCATATTAATAACATTTCATTCGAATATATGAACTATTTCCTTATTGCAGCTCTGAATGACTAAGTAATGAATGATGAAAAAATATGTCCCAAAATAGATCGAATAAAACCATTTCCTTCTGATTAGGGATGACGACTCTATCAGGTTTCAAAGATCAATCCCGCCGAAATTGTACTGGTATGTGTTTTTTTTTACTGTTTCTTATTTGGAGATTTTTGATACAGCATTTCTTGCCAATTACTCCACAACATCATCACAGACAACCAGTTTATGGAGAACTTTAGTGCTAAGTTGACAATGCATATCGATTATTTTTAGAGTATTGTTTAGGTGGTATCATCGCGAAAAGAAAAAAGAGATCCATATTTTAGAACCATGACTATTTGCGTCAGTCTTTGATTTTGGATTGTAAACATGAAATTGCTGATCTTCATATTTGAATATGGTTGATAAATACATTGTTCGAGATGGAAAATAAAAATTGGAATGTAACAATTTTGTGCAAGAATCGTGCTCATATATTAATATCGATCCAATCCCTCGTCATACCATCAGCAAAAATAGACATATATGTAAGATGATTCATCTGAGATAATAAAAGTCCGATTTCGACCATTATGATACGGTGAGTAGAAATCGACGATCACTGAAAACTGATTGGTTGTTGAATTTCTAGACTAGAGTCGCCTTGTCACAGTTCTATTTTTAGTTGATGAAGCATTGGCACGACGGGAAAATTGACAATATTTATCAATCCTTGGTCTGGTCACAGTCAAATCTTGTATAGAAGAAACTTTTATTAGAGAATGAATTGACGGAATGGTCACCGTTGCAGGTCGTGAACAATACAATCTGATATTGAGACGTCCAAGTGATCGTAGAGTAAAGATGAGATCGTCGAAAATGAGTGACATCAATATCGACAATGCTTTAGTGCAATTACGATCGACAGAAATAGATTTTAACGAGATAAGCAATGTTAGTTGAGTTTTTATTGAATTTCATACATTCGAATTGATGTGAGACAAAATAATCGTATGTAGACCTCAAAATGTATTGTGAATAATGTTGATAAAATGTAAGAAACGATCGATCTTGATACTTGCCATCGGACTATCATTGTGAGATAACTTAAGTGAAACAACTTGAGATGAAATCGTTGATAGATATGAACAGATAAGATTGAACTGATTCTTTCTTTGAGCTACACAACTATAGTCGATCCGGAAGCGAGGATAACCAAACACAGTATCATGAAGACGTGTGCTTACCATATATACCGACGTCAACGTGCCAACGATTGAAGTAGTGTTAATAATTTCATGAATTAATTTCACACATATATGTTGTAGACAAAATTGAGATCCAGGCATATTCAAAATTTGCCTAGACAAAACTAGAATGCGACTCGAGATAAATTCATAGAATCAAAACAACTAAAACTGAATAGAAATTTTTTTTTTCAACAACACTTCTTCATTTTACTAAACAATCTACAAGACAAAACATTGTAATTTATTCTCCCATAGTTATATAACCACCTTGTTTTGAATGACATTTTGTCGAACAAAACACTCCCATTTTTGTTGCATGAACATTGTTTTGTAGTGCCCTTGTCTTTACAATCATAAGTTCTAGCAGTTATTGATGCGCGTACATAAAGTGTATATGCCTCAATGATTGTAATATCCTTTGAATCATGAATAACCATTTTTTATATTCTTTTGGACAAGCCATTTTTAAATCAATAAGATGTTCAACTGAATATGTATTTTCTAATTTTTCGTATTGACGCACCAATTCCAACGTCATTTTTTCATCTTTTTCAATTTTTTCGACAAATAAGTATGATAAAAGTTAAATATCAGTATTGGTTCTATCAACTGTATTAATTTTAATATCAACACAATCATTTTTATTAAATTTTTCTGTTTCATTAATTATATTATCTTGATAAAACTCAATTTTTTTTATTCGCAACAATCAAATAATTATCGGTGGCCATTTTTCAAATAAGATCATGTTTTGTTTGTTGTGATTTAACTGATGGCGAATATGGTTACAAAATATCAGTTAATGAACTTGCAACAGCATCATCAGATAATTGTTGAACAAGTTGAATAATATCTTCATCAATATTATTGACATAATCATTAAAATCATCATTTGAATCAGCAACTGGAGTTAATAAATCTTATTAATCAATAGCTCTATTTTTTTCAGCAAGTTTCGAAAAATCTGCATCGGAACAAGGTGCTTGCCCGAACATCACTTGATATGGAGTTGTTTTAGTGACAACCAATAATCTTGTATTAATGCCATAAACTATGGTTAATAAACCATGTGACCAATGTGACGTGTTATTTATATGACTCTAAGAAAAATCATATCGAAAAAGAATTCTTTTAATTCATATATTACACTTGCGATAAATTCACATCTATTGTCACTATGTAATATTGTTGGTGGATCAAAAACAAAAAATAATTCACGGTAATTTTAATGCTACATCAACATCACTTTTGTTTTTCAATGAATATGCCCAAGTAAGTTGGGTGAAATGGTCAATAAAATTCAAGATCCAATTATAAGTAGTGTCTGACTTTAATACATCAAGTCTCGTTCTTCTATCTATCAAATCAACTTGTAACCTTGTCATTACTCCAAGTGAAATAATAGATTTGATAGTAACATGTTGTTTAAGTGGCTTTCGTGTCTGACACGAAACACATTGTTTTAGAAGCATTTCAACAGTAAATCGTGAAATTCATGGATAATGGGGATTCAGTTCATGTATTGTTTTATCACGACCTCTGTGAGAAATAGTAGTATGTGCTTCAAGTATAATATTATAATAAGTTTCACAAATACAAATGGATTTTTTGAATTTTACACCACAAGCGATATCAACATCAGCAATTTTAATTGCAATGAAACGTTTTTCACCCAAAAAATAAATTTTGAAGAAAATAAGCTCAATGGCTTTTCCTTGGATAATAGTAAATATTTAACAATATCATCACAAACACTTTATTTTATAATACTTTTTTTCTTGAAATTTTTATTTAAGGAACTAATATGTTTTTCTAATTTCGTATAATAAATCAATTCGCCATTATCTCTTTGAACTATCCTTGAATTCGATTCAAACTTTTTTTTATCAGATTGTAATGTGTACATCTATATTTATATTGCTTAGCAGAAAGACCGATATTATTATAGTTTTCTCTCCATTTTTTTTTGAAGTCCTATCTACTTTTGATAAAGCACGTGATTGTGGGAATTTATCTCCAGTCGCATTATAATTTTGCTTAGGCAAATTTTAAATTTGCCTGAATCTCAATGTTGCCTACAACATATGTGTATATAGATAATCGAAGTCTACGAGCGATGATAAGCAAACAATGTACGTCCGTTTCGTTCTTAGAGACGATAAAGAGTGAATGTGGGGTGTCTGGTTGATTGCGAAACTGAGATCATACCCACACCCTTTTCCATCTATCGTTTATTTTCAAAGAGTGGATATTCATATCAAACAACTTATTCTGATCAAAAATTAAATTGAAAAAGCTTCTATGTATAATGAAAAAGAAAGTGTAGGGTAACAGTTTGAAGAAATAGTACATATTTGATACTTGTCGTCTAACGTAAAAGCGAACATTCTTGGTTCTGTTAATCTAGATATCTTAAGATTCAATATATTATTGAAAAAAGCAAGTATATCAAATTGACATTTACAAGTGCATAGTCGATGATAACAAATATAAAGAAGCTCAATTTTTATCAGAGAAATTATTTGATATTCGATGATCAATAACATTTAAAAGATAGATGCTCTCTGTAGCATTTAGTCTTTACAACGTTAAGACGTGACATTGTTGTTTCTCATCGTGCTGGTAAACATATGAAAAAGAATAGCTTTGCATTTGAAGGAAACAAACACGAGATAAACACTATTTGTTATTTTTTGAAATGATTAGCACGTTTGCTGTGTTCTTCAAGTGAAGGAAATATATTTTGTCGCTAACAGATATTGTGTGGAATGTATTATAACTACCGCGTCATGTTGTGATTTCTGTTTTAAATTTAATATATTTGTAATTACAATGCTAACCGAAGTTACTCAAGAAAAAGGACATATGAAGTCCTTAGCCTATAATGATGTCAAAAAAGAAATTTGTTTATTACAACGATGGGTGTGGGTGTGGATATGTGTTTTTCTTCTTCATTTCTCGACACCCACACCCACAATCTCTATTCTCTAGTCGAGATATTGGAATTACAAAAAATACTCTGAAGGATAAAACAGGATGTAGGTGTAATTTTCGTTCGAGAACAGATCTACATCCACATACCATCCCGCACTCTAGCTAAAAATCTTTGATCGATATTAGCGAAGAATGTTTCAATAGTTTCGTCTTGTGGACTACTTGAAATTGATCGTGAAAATGAAGTCGATTCGGTTGCAAATACAAACGAAATGAATTATCCCATATCAATCGTGATTGATTGATCTAGATTGAAAACGAAACGGCTTATATATTTTGTATCCATTTTAGTTAGCTTATTGACAATTAAATAGCTAGAGCATTGTTATTTTTGATTTGCATCAAAAAAGCTTTCATGATTGAATTTTCTTAACTATCTAAAACTTGTTCAACAAAAACTTTGGAGACATCTATACCGATACGAAGTTTTAAGACTGAAATAAATTATCAATGTGTTTTCATTCGATCAAGCATTTTTGTATTGCTGTCGTGATATTTAACAAACGTCTAAACTTTAATAATTACATGTTTATTGGAATCTGATAAAAAACAAATCATCATAAGATACAGTTTCTGTTGTCGTAATAATGATTGAAAATAAATCTGAAGTTTATCATTCATTTCTCTTATACCAGATCATAGAATAGACATGCTCAGGTTTAAAAAGCCCTTTTTCTCGTAAATCATATTGAAAATCAACACAAATTCTCTTCTTGAACAAGAATGAACAAAATTATCTAAACAATGAAACTATCCCAATCGAAATTACATGTTTTATTATCGTTAATGACAAGAACAAATATTACAGTTACAATTTCGATTTAACAGTTATAGTTGGTAATTTATAATTTTCTTTGAAATTCTCAACGACTGCTGGAAGAACAGGCGATTCAATTGATCCATAACCAGCATCAGCGACAAGCATTTGTGGTGTTAAAGATCGTGGAGTGACCGTTAGTCGTGCCAAAAGAGAACAAGACACTTCTTGATTTTTATCGAGAATCATCGATTGTGCAATGTAGAAAGCATGATCATCCCATCCGATTAGACGAGCAGTAAACATAAATCGATCTCCTCGTGAAACACTCTGCCGATATTGAACTTGAATTGCACTGGCAAACATATACGATTCGGGTTCAGTCTTTCGTCGAGCCATGAGCGCATCCCACAATCCAGTTTCAATTATCAAAGTAAATCGACTGAAGTCAGCTTCACGTAAATAACGTCCATTGTTCATATGCCAATTTATGTCAAGATCATTCAATCCACAACGTCCTTTTGTGACTGACTCATCCCAGAGATTTTTTTTCTTCTTCTTCGATCGATTTAATCGATGTCGAAGACCGATTTCAATCACACGTAAAAAATAGCCAACATCGAGCATTTCTTAACAAGGCCAGACTAATATCGCGAGACTCTGTTGAAATCGTTCTATTGATTGACAAGAGAGACCAATGACAAGCAAGAAAACTCTGTTCTTCTTCCATGGTAAATTGTCGATAGAGGGAGTTCGTTTTCTTTCGAGAGTTTACTACTCATTTTTTAAACTTTTTCAGTTTGTTTTTCTTTTCATTGATTTCAAAACAGCAAGAGCAACAAATTTCATTATTTGAAAATCGTTGCTTAGCATGACCAGTTCAAAAAAACAAGATCTATTACTAACAATTCTTCACAATTTTCAATCATTTGTTACTATATTTTAAATGAAATCAATGAAATGCATTAATCAGATATTGATGTATTTTATGTTTTATCTTTGAAGAGTATGTTTTGATTCGCCGATAATATTTTGTTTATGTGTTTTGTCAAGATTGAGACAGATGAGAGTAATTTTGCATCAGAAAGGTGGATGTTATCCAAAGTTCACATAGATTTCTAAGTGATTCACAAAGACTACAAAATTCCTCAAAAATATCTAAAGTCTATTGACAATAGTCAATCAATGCATCATGAAGATTAAGATTAGTAGTATTGTGTGTAACCTGACCAAATATCAGATTAGTGCATAAAAAAAGCGTACCATTTGCCTTTATTGAAAAATCAGCACTATCCATATTCATCAGCCGAATGATGCTGAAAGGAAAATTTTTGATTACAGATCATGAATGTTTTACTTTCATCGATTGATCATTATCATCTGTTGAATTTTGTTGATTGTCAATGTGTGAAACTAGATTTGATTGTTTCTAATTAGTGTATCAAACAGTTTTAAAAAAGCAAGAATCAGTCGGAGCGAGTTGGTGTATAATTAGAGATACACAAGACCGATTTACAAGATCTTTATAGAATTACGATGTACTTCAGAAATTTTTGGTTTCGTACAACAGATCATCTTTAAGAAAAAAGTTTAATTTCTGAGCAGAATAAAACTCGATTTTTTTTATGTCCATAGAAACAATAATTTAATAAATTTTGCGCACCCATTCAAATATTTTTTCCGGCAAAATCTGATTAAAACGGATAATATTACTAACGATCGATTATCACTTAGTATGATTTTGCAGTCTAAAAGCGACCGATGTTTTTGTTTTAATAGATTAAAACAAGATTTCTTTTTCTAAATTGAATGAGAAGTTGGAAAAATGAAAAAATCACTTATCTTTAGTCCGTTGTATCAGATTTTTCCAAATTTTTTTACGTTGAATATTCACTCCTGTAATATTTTCAAATTCTTTTTTGAAAAATTGCTAATTGTTTTTTGGAGTCGGTAATTAAAACCAATAAAACCAATATAAAGTTAGAATTATATCAGTATGGGTAAAGCAATGAAAATTCAATCAATTTCGAATATATTTTTATATAAAAATTACAGTTCACTGTACAATCAGACACATTATTTGAAATAAATATTTTTGGATGGCAGCAGATAGAGTTTCTCGAACCCATAACCTTTTGTTTCCATATTCTTATCTAATTCGTACTCATAATATTCTTAATAAAATTTTGTAATCCATATTGATAGTTATTGTGAAAATAGAAGATGCTTTTTATTTTATTTTCATCCAGCCCATAGCAGTGTCTACATATTCCTCAGATTATCTTGACTATTACTTTTAGAGTAAAAAAGCTTTGAGCTAGATCCCGACTCGATAGGTTCTAGTGCCTCCCGAAAGCACACTTTTAAATGCGTAGCATATATATTCTCGGCATTTAATTGACAGCAGCTAGTGATTGTTCTCAACAAGTTTTCGCGTAATTTTATTATTTCTTCATCATTGTGAAAAAGTTACTTGGAAGTTGTTAGGAGCAGTGTATCAGAACTCTTGCTTTTAAACGTTCGTTCTACAAGTTTGTATGAAAAAAAAATTCAATAGTTTCCTGATTATGTGTGGGAGAATTATTTATCGAGTAGAGTATGGCATAGAAAAATGGTGAGAGTGTCGAAAATAAGGTAAAACTTCTGATATAAGATCAACATACAATTCTATCTAACAGAAATGTTCCATAGAATCTTTCTCTTTTAAAATACCACGTGTTTAATAATAGAGTGATATAAGAGACCTATGAAAAATGATTGTCATAGTACCATTGGCGAAAAACTTTTCGGCAAAAGGATCCCCTTCTGTGATGATAAAAGTTAATAGACAACAAACATATTCATCGGAAAATTAAATCTATGAAGGATTATTTGTATAAATATGAGCAATGATTGTATTCTAGTTAAACGTTGAAAATTTAGAATTTCGAAAAAATTCTAAAATCGAAAAGTTTCCTAATTTTTCAGACGATCTAATAGCTCTTTTAGAAACCCATATCAATTTGAAAAATTCCACCAATCGTTTTTACTAATTTTGATAGACGTTTCAATCGAATTTGTATATTTTATGTCAATACTTACTTGATTTTCACTTCATACTTAACCAATAGTAATAAGGTAGATTATTTTGATTAGTATGCGATTGATTCGAGCGAATTCATAATACTGTTTTTAGAAAACACTACTCAACTTAAGAAATTTTTCGCTACATGGTAATATGAACACATATGTTTATAATGAATTGATATTACCACTTCTACAGTGAATACTGAGTTTAGAAAAGTTGGACTTGTATCTTATAGCTTATGTCAAACAAACATTTGTTGATGGTAACAAAATTGAAGAATAATATTATCAATCATATATCATGGATTCTTTGACTTTATCTGTAAAATAATCCTTGTACAAAACCGATTTCTTAATATCTATATGATAAATGCCGTGTAGCTCAATATGTAAAAATCTATTTTTTTACACAAGAATATTTTGATTATTATTCATGATTATTGAAATAAAATTATTTTATATTTAAATGAAAGGAACTAAACCTATACACATATAAGAATGATCACATATGACAATAGACCAGTGGTAAAATGGCAGCAGACAAAAAAAATTAATTTTATTTAGAATAAAACGTGCCAGTCGAAGTAGACCTGGTTTCATATGAGATGTGATAAATTTTTTAGAATTTGAGAATTGATATCAAGCTAAGAATTTTAGAATAAAACGCTTTATTCAAAATCTATATTGACTTAAAATCTAAAATCTGAAATAATTTTTTCATGAAGAGAACAATGTGTTTCGTAAGATAGCTTTTAGAATTTCCTAGGCTGCATTGAATGTAAGTCATTGTCAATATTGCTCAATCGATGTCACTGGCATTAAAAATCATTAAGGTTCATCTGATGAGTCACACCCTCAAGAATTAATTGCTATTCTAGTCAATATTTGTATAGAATATTAAACTATACACGTTATTATATGGATGAAATTTTCGAAGAACACGCTATTGTATTACATTTGTCTAAAAAATATATATTGAATTGTAAAAGAATCGATCTTTCTTTATGCAAATGTGAAATGTTATGTGTTCCGTTAGTTGTCTAATTCGAATTCGCATATGAATGAAGATTTCCTAGTAGTCCATTTCACATTCAAAATAATAATTCTATTCGTTTATTTAGAGAGACTGTTTATTGAGAAATTTAGATAAAAAGAAAAGTTTATACGATATATAACTGAAACTGGTCATAGAACGAGAAATTTATGATAATATCTGTTGAAAAGTATTTTAAAATTGAGTTAGATGGAAATTCCGATTTGACGTTTAATTTTAATCTTATTAGGGCATATGAAAAGTATCAGTGTCAAATAGAAAGTGGAATTCATGTCTTAATTTTATAAGGCTTCACTTTTGGACAATGGGCGTAAAAGAAATGTGGCCATTCTTTAACAGTTGCCTTCTTTCTCATTCTCTTGTTTTTAAATCGGAAATCTTATTTTAAAATTAGATTTGGACATAGTCTATCAGATTTTATCTTTAAGAGTGTGGATGCGGCAGTGGGTATAGGTTAAGAGAACACCAGCACTTAAGCTCCCACAGCCATCCACACTCACAGCTTCAAACTTCATTTTCGAAGATAAAAGTACATAATAACTACTTATTCATAATCAACTTGAACAGATTTCTTAGTTTAATTGCATAAAATAAGATTATCAATTTATCGAAATCTATCAAAAAGCGTTCCAGTTGTTCCATAGTTCAGCGTCGAATGCCAAACGGCCGAGATGAATATCTCGCCAATTATCTGCCGCTTTTGTTACTTTTACCATGCCCACTGTGTAGTTCTCAATCGCTAAACCTTTCTTATCCTGAGACTGATTTCCAATTGTGACCTTGCGACCATTCTTGTCGGAGAATGCTTTAAAAAGACTGATCTGTGAGTATTTATCTAAACCATTCCAGTTTTCAATCCAAAGATTCCTGATTATAACACATTGAATGCTCGAAAGCGCATAGATCCGCATAGCACAAGGGCTCATACCTTCGGAACGGACATTAGCTATGGTTAAGTTGGTGATAAACTGATTTGGATCTGCTGTTTTGGTCGAATCCGTATCCGCATAGTGTGTAGCTGAATTGATAATGCAAGTATTGAATTTAATATCAGACCACCAGATTCGGTTATGAATAATATCGATGCCATCCACTATTACATTGCGTATAGTTCTCGGTGACCAGCCCCATTGAATGACCGGTCCGTTTTCATTCTTCCACACGACAATATTATTCACTTTCACATCAGAATGATAGATCTTCAGAACATCGTCATTGGAGTGAAAAAATGTGTTCTCCACTAGGCTTCCGCTATAGATTTCTAAACCATCTGTTTGCCAATACCAGCTGCCTACTTGATGATAAGATGAAACAGACATATGAAACGTATGCTCATCTCCGTAGACAACAAATGAATGGTATGGTGGCTCGGACACTGTAATACCTTGTAAATGAAGATGTTGTTGTTTATTGAACCCAGAATTGAAGCGAAGCATTTTAACACATGTTGCCCAGCATTGTTCAACGATTGTATGATGATAGTTATTGTTGGTGTCTGCCTCATACACATACTTTTCTCCCGAAAGAACACCAAAGCCTGTCACTTTGACATCATCTGTTGACTCGAATTGGAAAGCACCTTTCACATAGGCTCCTGGAGCCAAATATACCCAGCGTACATGACTCGGCAAATGAGCATGATAATCCCATGGCATATAGTAAATGCCCGGTTCGAAATAAATTACAGATTGACTAACCGTATTTAAATTGTTGACTCTTCCTGGTGAAACATAGTAGATATCATCTGTGTCAATATTGGGAATGTATTTATTGATATCGTCATCAGTCAATATCGATTCGGCGAAAATGAGCAAAGCATCTCGTGGTTCAGTATGAATCGCTCTTCCATTAGGGTTCTCCGAAGGACTATTGTTTAAATTGTACGTAGTAAAAAGCTTATTGTTGAATTCGACAGAGAATCTATATTGCTGCTTTGTCAATCATACATAGTCACAATTATTATGTCACTTACCTGTGGCCAGAAGTACGATAAGGTATCAAAATACGAACGGTCGTGCTATTGATCATTTCTTTTTTGAAGTTCAACGTTGTCGGACGAATAGTCACGTCGTGAATGGATTGAATTCTATCCGCCAATTTAAGTAATGTGATTGTCACCCATATGGGAGTCAAATATTGAAATGTGGACCAGCTCATAGTTAGCTTAGTCTTACTGGCAAATTCAGCACCATCCGAATCATTATATTCCCATTTTTCACGACCACCTCGAGGAATAGTCATATAAGTAAATGAATCATACAGAATATACTCGTTAGTGCCTTCTGTGCTGATTTGAACATGATAGACAGTAGAAGCACGCACATGATCATCAGCCACTGGTAAATTATCATTGTAATCAGCGTTATTATGCCACCAAGTGTGAAGTATGCCGCTTATTACGGGTAATGCCAATTGATGATGGCATATACAAAAAAGAACTACGATATGGACAAGAGATGAAGAAAACATTCTTTGTATTACCGATCCAAGACTCAAACTGATAGAAATATCATCAATCATTCTGTTAAGCTCTTTTCTTGCTGTTACTGAGGATCAAGTTTCACTTTTTTCTATTTCTTTCTGCATGCTCGCTACCAATCAGAAGGATATGAAGGTGAGGGACGCTTTTATGTTTTTCAAGACAGACACAGAAATTCTGAATGCAGCGTCGAATATATTCAAAGTGTGAATGTGTCGATATGAGTATGATTGTAATTGTAGAGTAGAGGTGTGTGGGTGAATAATGAGAATACTCACACTCACACTCACATTCTTTTCGTTACTTATTGAACTGTTTCTTGTAACTATTTATCATTTACATATCAGTTTTATGGTTTATTTCAGTGTTTCTTTGGTTCTTTGTTTTGTTGAATGCGGTACATGACTTATAATACAATATTTCCCAGTGGTGCAGCACTTTTGAGCCCGGATTTACTGTATCTTGTAGACCTTTAGCGAATTATGTTTACGATAAAAAAAAGTTCGTGTCCATGGCTTGTTTCTAAGATGCTCGAAACTTTTTTATTATAACAACTATAAGAGGCATTGTGTCAGGAAAAAATTATTATCTCAATCAATACGATTTAAAACGAGTTGGAATTTGACTTACATATAGTTGTATTCATATAGAAGATCATGTGATATTATGAGCACAAAAGAGCTTAGAAAAGCATAGCTTTCAACTGTAGAAAATATTAACGTAGTTCTAAATGTGAATTAGTCTGTTACTTCTTAGGATTACAAGGTTACGAGTGAAAATTCTAGTATATGTACCACTTCTACGATTTCGTTTCACATTTCTCAATGTTGCATGTAATGACAACTCTTATGAATCTTTTTTATTCATCTGCTGCAGTTGGTGCAGGAATAACTTATTCTGTCAACATTTTTTTCCTTTGATTATCGCTTTCATAATAATCTATACAGTTCGTTCCAAAGGTAATTGTTTGTGAGATACAAAGAAATTCCATTTTTTTTTCTCGTTGGTGGAACATGATCTGAAATGAATGTTGAAGTATATAGGGTGGAAATTTGAATCCACTCCCTGGCCCACAGACTGTGATAGACGATTTTAATGCATGATTATCGATTATATATCATTAATATCTCATGAAAATATGTAAACTGCTTCATTTTTTTCAATTCTAAAGGATTAAGTCAAAATTGATGAAAAATGGGCCTGCAGAAAGATCGAATTAAACAATATTCTAGTGATTAGTAAAGACAGCCATATCATGTTTCACTTTTGAATTCCGCAGGGATTGCGCTAACAGCTTTTTGCACTCGGTAGGTAACGTTATTGGTATACTTTTTTTCTATCAGAATCTATAGAAAAATGAATATATTATCGTAGAAACCAAAACTATCCGGCATTCAAAATTGCATTGTGACTTCAGTACTGAATTTACTAAAATGTTTAACCGCATATCTCGTAATCCTAAGAAGTAACATAATAAGTCACATTTAGAATCACGTTAATATTTTCTAAACTTAATAGCTCTGCTTTTCTAAGCTTTTTTGTGCTCATTATGTCACATAATCTTTCACATGAGTACAATTATATGTGAGTAAAATATCAACTCGTTTTAAATCATATTGGTTGAGATAGTCATTTTTTCTTGATAAAATGCCTCGCATAGCAGCTGTTATAGTAAAAATCTTTCGCTTTCCTCAGAAACAAGCCATGAGCACGAACTCTTTTTTTATAATAAACATAGTTCACCAAGGCTTACAAGATACACTAAATCTCGGCTGAAAAATGCTTCGATACTGGAGAATATTCTTTTGCTAGTCCATTCCAGCAAATGCGTGTCAAACATAAATAGTAAATGTTTTAGTTCTGCTTGTTTGAGAAATTAATTATAGATCTTAAGAAATTACATATCGAAGTTCCGTATGAAAGTGAAGCTATTTAGTGGAAAATTATAGACAAGACTGATGTATTCTTTTTTTTAACAGACGACATTGACTGGCATAGATGACACAAGACAGTAGATTGAAAATAGTTGTTTCAAAAACAAAGAATAAAAAGCTAATTCAAAGAAAAACAAAAAACTTTTTACATGAATTCATTGGATATGTTAAAACTTGACCACTATTTTTCTAATAAATCTGATTAAGTTTAATAGTTTTTGTTTTTACTTTTAGCGTGAATTGAAATAATTGACATCAGTCTATTACTAAAAATCTTCTGTATCAATATATGCTATTATTCTTTAGATAATCGTTTTACAATGACACAGATATTGTTTTTTGTAAATATGAAGGAATCAACTGAATAAATATCAAGATCAAAATAAGATTCATTAAATAGCAATAGAATAATAGGATGAATTTTGGTGGAACTCACATATATTTTCGAAGAAAATAGGTGTCGATGTAAGTGTTCGTATGTTTTTCTATCGAACATCCATATCTACACTATGAGTAGTGTTTAGTAATTTCCACATCAGTAAGCCGATGGAGGATGATTGATAATTAGATAAAAGAACAAATTTTCACGATGAAAACTTCACCAAGAAAAGTGGAACCTACTATCTCAGTCCTATGAATGTGATCAAACTTGAATGGGTACCCGTGATCATGATTACATTACGTTCTAGTTGTCGTAGAAACTTTAAATATAAATAACTCCTATTTGGATAGTTTTTGCCTAGATGTGGAACTTTAGTCCACGAATGTAAATATATTTTTCTTTACAAACATGATTAAGTAGACATATTGAAATATTGATATCTGAAACTTTATAGAATTAAAAATTGAGTGTGTAATAGAAAGAAATAAACGCAAAAAAAAGAGCATGTAGACAACGAAGAAATGAAAGAAAACTATGCACTACAATAAGAATAATCACTATGACAAATGTTTAAACATCGTTATTAAACCATAGCTTTACTTCCGAATGCCGAACAAACTAAGAATATATACAAATATATAAATAACATCAATATAAAGCATAAGTGATGCAGAAATATGATCTTCAGCACTTATTTCGTGTCGTTTTCCACCCATAATTAATTGTGTATCAACAGCCAAGAACTAACAATAGAAAATAATTTCTTTCAATTTCTTAATTAATAAAACTTACAATCGAAAAAGCCACAGCTCCAAGACCAGCATAGATTGTATACATTATCTTAAAGAAAGAAATATTTTTAGAAAAAAAAAAAAAAAACATAACATCAATATTTTGTTTGTTTAAAATATTTACTCTTGAATATGTAAAAATACAAATAAATCCAAAAGCTATAAGTGCCAAGGACATAATCAATAGAATTCCAAAACATGATGTAAAATCATATTTTGTTTGAAATGAAAATAATGTAATACCGAAACAAACAATTGTCGTAATACCAACAGCAATTAAGACTGATTCGATTTCATAGTATGCTGAAATCATACCCATCTAAAGTTTTGTTTAAAAAAAAAAGAAACTATTTAATACATAAATAATATTTAAATTGAATCATACCATATAACTCATTGATAAGGTCTAAAATTAAAAATTTGATTTTTTAATTGATTTAATTTAATTTTCTTTTTTTTACCACAATGCCGAGTAAAATAAGGTTAACTGGAAATTTTCGTCCAGCACTTTTAGAACAAACCAATATACAATAAGTAACCAAAAAAACAAAATATGATGCGAAATAAAGCCATTGACCATCCGGACTTCGTACGTATTCACGAATCAATGGTCTACAATACATATATGTATATCGTATATTAACTTTCAATGTCTTGTATTAGAAAAAAAAAACATACGTAAAATGAAATACTGCAATAAGACCAAATGTAATTAATAATTGAATCGAGAGAATTAAATAAACCTATTTTATATAAAATTATTAAAATAAATTTGTTTCTGTAGACTTCAATCAGCACAAACCTTTCGAATAAATACTCGACGAATTTCTTTGCTTTCAAGACCAGTAAAATTTCCCCATTGACCTCCACCTTGTTCATCGTCTTTATAAAAAAACAAAACAAAATCTCAACTTTAATTTAAAAAAAAAAACAGAATTAACTTCATAAATTAGCAAAGTATTTAGAGAATAGTTTTAGTAAAGAAAATAATATATATAATTCTATAATTAAGAATATTAAAAACTGTTGTCTTCATGACTCAGATAAATTAGTCAAGTTGTTGAAAAGTTACAAAAGACACTAGTAAACAGTAAAAAAGTATCGTAGCTCACGCATTCATATATCTCACTAAAGACAGTACTATATGAAAAAATAAAATTCTTTGATCAAAAGATGTTCATCAAGTCGGAGAGCTGAATTTGATGATGAATCACTTCTACAATCGACTATATTGATGCGCAGTGTTTTATCCAGCATGTGAGACATTTGATTAGCTGTTTTTAATTTTCATTTTATTTCTTCTTCGATTAAGCATAAGACAACAAAACTTTTTTGAAATTTTAATCGTAGTCCCTCTTCATTTAGATGATTTTAAAATATTAAATAAAATTACAAACTGATTCTGTTTGTTTATCTATCTCTTTGTGGGTTTGCAGTTCGTATACATATATTGAGAAATAGAGTCTGTTGATTACAAAATATTTCAATCTAGACCTAATAGATCAATTTTTTTCCAAATAAAATCCGGACTGTGCTCTTAATTTTCAAACAAATTTTTAGTATGAGTCTTCAAATTGCTTCGAAGATGCGAGATACTTTTTAACAATTATTTATATTCTTCTAGTAGCATAGTCTATACATTTCTCAAACATTCTTGACAATGATTTTATAACAATCAAGTCATAATTGGCTATTACTTATAGAGTATGATCCTTTTTTATCTATTCAGACTCGAACAACAGGATGAATTCTCTTAAGGAAGATAGCTATGAAAGTAAATCACTTTTAGAAAAAAAGCAAAAAGAAATCGACTATGTCATAGAATAGGAAATTTTCTACAATCTTATGATGGTGATCGATTCTGATCGGCTAACTATTTGTATATTCCTTTTTCATCTTCTGTTTGTCTTGCATTTTTTTCATAAATATATGAAAAATAAATAGTCATACAATATTACAGAACAATATTTTCACAAATGGTATCTTTGAAATCAATACATAAAATCATAGTGACTAATTATTTGACGTAGAAATATTAACTTGAAGTTGAAATAAACATATAGTAAGTTTGATTAATGCTTAGTAAAATAATGTAAAAGAGAAAATAAAATTTTTTGATAAAGAATACGAAATTCAATTATAATCGAAGAATTCAAACGTGTTTCATTGTATTTGTGAAAGAAATTTTCTATTCTAATATGAACATCTAAGTTTAAATTATTCGTTGTTAATATGAATGGCACCCGGCATGAATCATGTTCCTGTTTTTTTTCTTGGATATCCATAAGATAACTATACACGTCATGAGGATGAATAAATATATCTAAATCATAGCAATGATTTCGTTTTTTTTCTCAAAATTGAAATAAAACGAAATTAGAAAATGTTTTATCACCAAAGAATGCTATCTTCAATGGTCTCTACTTTTAAAGACTTACAACCTGCAGAGATATATCTATATTTCCGCGATTTATTAATAAATTTACAAAAACAATTTCATTTATTAAAATAAAACCAACCTTTGCTTAGTTTTGGATGTGACAATACAGGAGGTGTTTGCACTGGCATTTCATTTTTACCATTGGAGCTACCTATAAAAATATATAAGTCAAGCATGAAGATAATTCAATTTAAAGAGGTACCGGGTTGAAAAGGATTCGGTATATATCCAGCCGGTTCTTGAGTTGGATAAGATTGAGAATCCTCGTGTGATGGATTAGGTAAATTGTTGATATTTCGATCTTGACTCATCATATTTATTATTTCTAAAAAAAAGAAACGAGATCTAATGTATAAAAGCAAAGTATTATCAAACTGACGAAGTTTCCTATTTAGTAAAATGCCGAACGTCCACCTCAGGTCATTGTTTATGCAGACAGTGAATCGAAAAAAATATTCACCCAGTTTTGAAGAATTATACATCTTCAATCAAGAATTAGTAATAGCGATATCTTTTGATTCCATTCATAATTCTAGGTCTTAGGAAGTACATTTCAGCTGAAATAATATAATAAAATCAAGTCAACAGGATCTTTTGTAGTTGACCACCTTCAAAACCATAAACTTTGATATGTCGAAGGGAGAGAAAACATTTCCGATTTGTAAGAATTATGCAAAAGAGAAACAACAATTGATATGAAATAACTATTAGGAATAAAAATATTAATTTTGAATAATATATCACCAAGTTTCAGTATACATAAAGCTTGAAAGCTACCAAATTTTTTTTTTATTTATCAATCTCACTGAAAAGTTTTTTCTTATCTCATAATCGGACAGTGTGCATAAATTCGCGCTAAAAGACAATGTAGAGCTAAAGCTTGAAAGCCTTTCTAATGATTTATTGCAGCTACAAAAATATTCCTTTTTTATTAGTAATCAACATGATACAAGCATGATGTATAAAGCTATTTGCTAAAATTCAGATGTTGTCCTCTTAAAAAACGTTTTTTCCATCGAACCTTGCCTATGACTCTAGTATCATGTCAATTATTAATATTGAAGAATATTTTGTAACTGAAACAAATCATTACGAAGACTTTAAAACTTTAGTTTTACAGTGCTTTCTAACGTAAATTTATGCGTACTATCCTACTATGAGGTTGGTTTTGATTTTCTTTTAGAATTTGTTTCTCAGACGAGTCTTTTTTGCATACTCAAACTCTCTGAAATACTATTCAAAATCAATATTTCTATCTCTAACAGTGATTTCATGTCGATTGTTGTTTCTTTTTTGCTTAATTCTAATAAGAAATGGAGAATACTCTGTCTTCGATATATCAGTTTGTGGTTTTGAAAGTAATCTATTAAAAGAGAACGCTTATTAATTAAAATTATCAGATTATTTAAATTGGATTGTGCTTCTTAAGATTTAGAGTCATGAATGAAATCAAAATATTTTACTATTGCTAAATACACATAGAACACGTATAATTGTTCGAAGCTGAACGAATAATTTTTTACAATAAAAATTCGGCATAAAAGAACTATTTTATTTAGAAAATAGAAATAAGAAAGGAAACATGATTGAAAGTAATGATATATATAAACTAGACATCAGTGTGGGAGTTAAAAATGGTGAAGTTATAACTCTAGTTATAACTTTTGAGTTATAACCAATCAACTTTTTGGTCGAAAAGTTATTTTAGTTATAACGTTCAACCATGGTTATAACTTTTAACCAAGGTTATAACTTTTAATCATGGTTATAAAACACGATAGATTATCTAAATGATAAAGTGAGCAGCAAATGATATAAACTGCGTAAATTTTATCGACTTATATATATATATTTGTGTCCAATCGAGGATCGCCCGTCTGAGAACAAAAAAAGAATGATCGTATTATTTACCTCTCTCTATTCATTCTCCCTCGATTTGTTTGTTTACTTACGTTTCGACTAAATGAGAGTGACGAAATAGGCAGATAATGAAAGCAACAACGGCATATATTCCAGTATATCACATTCTTTCGTCTATATGTAAGGTTATACTAGTTGTGAAATAAAAGCTTTGTGCACATATATCTGATAGAGAAAAAAAAATAAAAAAACTATGCACTTAGAAGCAAAACTAAATAATAAAAACAACACAAGAATAATAATAATGCTGGTTTCGGAATATTGAAATGTAATTTATCGAAACTTATAAATTTTGACTTAGTCTTACTTATTTCTGTGAGGAGCATTGACGACAAATAAGACTAAATGTATTCAATTTTTTGATTATTGATTAGTCATTTTATTAGTGAGCTTTTGAATAATAGTTTCAATTGTGGTTTATTTAATATAAAAACTGGAAAAAAGAAATGACAGAAGACTATTACTCGGCATTTTTTCATATGCCTATGCGGAGAAAATCGGTGAATCGACAACTCTTGCTTTTTCAAAACTGTTTGCTAAAGAATTTAGTATTTTTTTTCGCTTCATATACTTTAATTACAAAGTATTCTTTATTAATAACTGTAAACAGTTGATGATTACAACCACGGTTAAAAGTTATAACCTTGGTTAAAGTTATAACTCTGGTTAAAAGTTATAACCATGGCTAAAAGTTATAACCACTGTTATAACCATTTTAACTTTTCGTCAGTTTTCTCAACTTTTAACTTTTGAAAAATGAATTTTAACTCCCACACTGCTAGACATGGGGTACTATATAATGATATCTAGGTGAACTGTCTAAGCTGTTTGATGTCACATAGAGTAAACAAATAGGATGACCTGACATAGATGAATGAACAAACAGATTTTCAACCAACTGTATATGGAGAGGAAAGGAAAAAAATTATTGGTTCATCTGTTTCAATTGATGAACACAACAAAGCGAAAGGTGGCGTACATATTTGCATTGATGAATAAGTCGATCTTCTCTTCACTTAGACCCTTTTTCATCAGATATTATGTTCGTATAGTAATAATGTTTTGCTTTCGTTTGGGATGTATATGCTCGCTCAAAACTAAAATAATCAAGGGCCTCAGTAAAACAAAATCTATAATGAACGATTACGTTTGATAAAATACGTTTCAGCAAAAGATTTGACGAAAGTGTTTGATTGTTTTGGTTTTGAACAATATATATATATATAATCTAAACAATTACATATCATCAGCACTGCACGAGTACTATCATTGATAAAAAAAATCATATTTTTCTGATGTATTGTAGAAGCTGCACGATAAGTAAAAGAACTGGGACATTTGATCTTAGTGGCCACTCTAATAAACGTATTTAGCGGAATTAAAAAGATTAAAAAGCCTTAAAGAAGAAAAACAAATAAATGCTTCAATTGATTGTAATGTGTTTTTTTGTGCTATAATTGTATAAAATCAATAAAATTTTTATCTTTTTTTTTTTTTTTATAACAGAATCAATTGAATAAAATAATTACTTTGATATCCAAACATATATTCAATTTAATAATCCATATATTTTTTTCAAGTGCTCATTGCCATCGAAATATGTTTTTACACAAATTTACTTCTTAATTAAGTAGTAGAAATACATGTATAAACATCAAATAATTTTTTTTTCTCAATAAATTAATCATTTAACACTTAAGAATTTTCAATTCAATGAAAAAAAATGATGTTAAATAAATATATGCAAAACCTCAATTTTCTTTAATATAATTTAACATTTGGTTTTTTATTATATACTATCTTCTACAAGATTTGTTAAAATTTAGCTAGTCATTTATTTTATTTTGTCAAATCATACACAATGCTCTAAAGCAAGCCTTTCTTTACACTTTTCTTTCATTATATAATATTTCATAGTATTACTATGAAAGATAGTCTTTGCTTGAAAAATTATTAAATTGATTTTATCTTTTTACTTACAATTCTAAGTGACATATAGAGTTTAGACAGCTATGGGTTCACATTTTTATGAACCCAAATTCGATATACAAGACCCGATCTTTTTTTCCATCAATCTCTAACACTTTCTGTGCATATCAAAAAAAAGTGAAAAATCAATTTTTTCACTATTTATTGACTATTCTCAGAAAAAGTCAATTTATAGTTCTTCACTTTTGCATCAATTGATGTCTAATCGATGAAACATTTTTGCTTAGTTGCCAAGAAAATTATCGAATTATAAAAGGACATTGAACAGTTAATTAATAAACAAAATTTTTCATTGAAAATCTTCAGCTGTTCGGAATAGTTTTAGCTGTCTGCATGGAAACAAGATCAAGCAAGAATAGGTTCTATACCATCAATGTGAAGATTCACTTGTAAGTCGTCTTCTGGTACTAATTCACTATCTAAGCATATCGTAGCTATCAAAATAAAGAAAACCGGATTTCTCAATAAAAAGTATCAATCAGTTTTATGCATCTTCAAAAAATGAACCAGCTATTTTAAATTTCGTTATGCAGAAAATTAAAACTGCTCGTGTTGATGGACTGAAGGCTAGAAGGATTCGCAGCTACCTAATTTACTTATAAACTTAAAGACTTAATTAAAAACAGGATAACATTAACTATTGCTTTTGTATTTTCTATTGAAAGAATATATACACATTCAAGGTAACTCTGATTTTATACGGGCATGCGTCATTTCATTTTATACTAAATACAAAATAATCAAAAAAAGAAAAAACAAGAGAATAGATTGTCCAACATTATGGCTATCTTCAAATGCATAGTTACATCATATTAGTGAAATAATAAATTACATCCAAAGAGAAAATGTTGATATTTAAATATAAATTTGACTATGTGAAAAACAAGATTGAACTATTAAACAACAAGGTTTAATCTTTTCATAATGAGTTTTCCAAAAATTTCAAGAAAAACAGATTGTTTTAATCGCTCAACTAATTGACAATGATCTTGTTCACAAATAGTCATATGTTCATCTATGTAAATAACAAGAATTTTTTTAAATTTTGTTTTTTTTTCTTTTATGAATGTATTTGAATTATATATCGATGAATTGAGGTGTTTGTAACGACTGTATCCATTGTCTAAATAAAATCCTAAAAAAAGATTCTGATTTAAAGTTCGATCAAATTTAAAGAGAGCAAAAGATAAAGAGAATGAAATAAATCTATATCAAAATAAGGTTTTCTCTTTCTTTTATTACATAAATAACCAAAGATCAGAAAAGATTTTGTTCATCTTGGTTGTAAGTTTGCTCAAAAAAGTTTTCAAATAAATCAATCATGATTAATAGATATCCTTAAATAAAATAAAAGTGCTTTGATAGTTTTTCATAGTTTCTTGACACAAGATTTTAATTATTTTCTAAATAGTCTCAACAGTTCAAGAAGAAAACGAGTTTTCTACACATTAGATTTTGTTTTTAAGATATAAAAATCACTAATTTTTTTTGCGAAGAAAAATAGTGAATTGAAATTTACTTCAAGTTTTCGGGTTGTTCGTCTCGATTTCAGCAACTCGAATCGATGGTTAAAAGTTAGTGAATGATTCCCCACCCTTTCAGTAACAAGAACCGAACGTTAAAATAGTATCTTTCGATATTAACAATTAGATATGTAAGTCGACGTTTTGATCTAGTGTGAGTGTAGGTGTGATTGAAAAAAACACACACGTCAACACCCACACCTTATCCATATGCTCAACATAATATTCTTGGTGGTGCGACTTGTGCAAAGATCACATTTTGGAAGACGAGCACATATTTGTTTTTTTATAATGATTTATGATTATGTATAAGTTTTAAATAAATGGGATCTATCCTCAGGGATGTTTCGAGTCAATAGTCAATGTGTCTTTTTCTGATTTCAAATCAAGCGATGTGTAAGATTTAATAGCGAGTAGAAAATTTTAAATATTGTCGTTATCATTTGATTCATGTTCCATATCAATACAAGTATCGAGTGTTGTTACTCGCTTTGGCTGTCGCTGTGGTTGTTCCATGGGTATATGTTGTGTACTCGATCTCTGATTATACCGAGAATGTTCAGGTTCATGCTGTTGCGATTGATGGGATATACTGGTTCCTGAGAACGATATCCAATAAAGATACATTAAAAAACAAGAAAAAAAGAATTGAATGCTTGAATCAATGAATTATTTTGGTCCAGACTTAGTGGGTGTGGGTGTGAGCGTATTCTCTCTTCACCCACATCCACTCAGACCATATTCCTAGAAAATATCTCGATCTGAACAAGATGTTTCCATTTGTGTTTTTTCAACTAAAACAACAGACTCTATGATGGTGAGATTTTCTTTTTTAGAAATTTTTTTCTACAAAGAGTTATCGCGAAAACATTACGGTAATGCATTTCTCAGTTTTTATACACCCACTAAAAAAGCACGTTTTTTACAGATTTGAAAACAATAGCAGGTGATCCTCTGATGTCAAACTGTAGCTCGTTTTCAGATGACGCCATTTTCATATGAAAAATGCTTGACAATCACTGGCCACTATCATTTATGCTCGTTGTTATTGAAAACAAGTGACATATATCAGTAGGAAATATATGAAAACCCATCAAAAAATTTTTGAATGAGTAAATTCGGTCGCCTTATGTTCGAGAAATCTTGTACTGAATGTTGGCAAAGCATGTTCCATTTTAGCTTAACAGGCTGTATTATCTTTAATTGTAAATTTGTATATATTGCTTATTGTGCTTTCCTCTAGTCATTTACTGATATTGACAATTGATAATTATCAAAAGTTCGAAACAAAAATATAATTTTTGTTAATAATTAATAATTTTTTTTGTTGAATTACTTTACTCAATAATAAATCATTTCTCATTGCACCTTCCTCAAACGTAATTCAAAGTTAATCTCGAGGATCCTTCCAATGAAGATGAAGTTTTCTATTGCGACTAGATTTATTTGATACCATTATGCGACATTGATGACACATCCACAGGTTACTCAAAAGCATCATGAAAAGCTAAGGGTGTTTGCGTTATATCAAGATTCATTCTTTTGATAGAACAGCGCATGCCTTCCGCATTTTTGCAGTAAATTTTGTGTTTACTTTCAGATTTTGACGTGAATTATATTTGTTTTCATAACTTGATACATTTGACTCATACAGATTTAAGGCAAAAATATCTTGTAAAAATCTTATTGGTAAGAAAATAGGACTACACTATATGTCACTTTTCGTGGAACCCTAAAAAGTGACTGTAATACTCCTACTTCTAATGTCAATATCTTTTGAAAAGTTCATCTATTTGAACTAAAACTTTGATAATATGCTTATCTCATTCAATCATACTACAATTAAAATATGATCTAAAATAGTGAGATCTGTTGAGCAGCGCTTTTCTGTAAATGATCGTGATCCTCGTAACATGACTTTTAGGAGTTTTGGCAACTTCAAAAACTATAATGTGAAGCTTACGAGATTTGTCTTCAATCAATGGAGGCTCCGATTGACTCATTTTCACACGCGCCATCGCCCTCATCACCCAATTTAGTGAATTGGTCACCTATGTCCACGTTGAAAACATAGATGTTGCATGAGATAAAAAGATCAAACATACCCCTTCCATTTGCATCAGTAAACGATCTAAACGATTATCCATCTGTTCGAATTGTGATTGAAGGTTAGTGACAGTAAACTCCGTCGATTGCAATTTGTTGCTAGTCTCAGTATATGAGCGTATTAGATCATCTTTCAACTGACTTATGTCAGATTTGATCCGTTTTGATTCATCAGTATTAGTTGTTAACGATTCGGATCTATTTATATCAGTCAAACATATTACGAGTGTTTAAGTATGAGAATCTTTTTCAGAAGCTCATTAGCTCTCGCGCTCAACTTTCTCTCACGAACCAAAAACTTCAACGATCAGATGTCATAGTTTTTCTTGAACGACAGATGAATTTAGCCTTTCATACATATTTAAGTATGCTCTGCGCAAATGTGTCTTTCTAATATCGTTAAAATTCTTCATTCCCACAAAAAGATCCCGTATTTGAAAAAGAATGCTTTATTGTTGGTCAGCATTATCCAATAATTTTTTTGTGAGCCACTTCATACTGACTTTAACTCAAAATTTTCTTTATGTTGCTGGGTTCAAAAAAGTAACGTCGGCACTACGTATTGAGGTATTTGTCATTTTAACTTCGGTATGTCAAAGCGTCAATTAAGAGTAGTTTTCAATGCTAATCGGACAGCTTTCATCAATATGTTTTTCCTCATGTATGGTTCAGTTAATAGTGAACCGTTGAAAATCAAATGAACGCATGAAAAGCCACGTTAATGATACTACTATGATTCTTCTCTACTTTTTTTTCATTTAATGGTAAAGAGCTGGTTTTCATCTCAAACGTACCGCCGTGAAATCCTCTACAACATGGTATATATAAGATTTTGTAATAGTCACTTCAGATAAATTTTGGAATGTTTACTAATAAGATGTAGGCAGCCCTACTTTTTGAATATTATGCAAGGTAAAAACTCATGATATTCAATATTTTGCTCTTGCTTACGAGCAATCAAGCTAAGTTTTTATCACAGAATACCCCATTTAGATCTTCGTTATTTCTTTTGTTTAATTAAGCATATTGAGTGTACATGATAGGATGTTTTATGCACAATAATTAGATAACGGCACTAAAATTCCTAGTCGATGTGATTTTTTTCAGCACATGTCAGTACCATACACTGTACGATTGTGTCCCAATATTTTTCAATTCCATTATTTGCAAATTTATGATGAAACAATAATCACATGAGCGGTATTTTTTCAAAATGTAATGGCAAATATGTTTTGATACAAATTTACGGTTTGCAAGACGCCAGTGCTTGATGAAGAAACTACATCTCACAGTTTTTTGGTTGACGCAATTATCTGACTATTTTGTATACAACAACATGTGATGTACACTCAACGTGCTCAATGAAAACCCAAAAAATAACGAAGGTCTCAATAGAACAACGCGCCATAAAAAGTTAGCTTAACCGTTCTTAAAGGAACAATAAAATAAAATGGATGGATGGTTGTGAGTGAAGAAAGGATCCACACTCGCCCTCCGCTAGATCAAATTTTTATGTTGATACATAGTTCGAAATTGGTGTGTAAGCTGAGACTGCCTATAATCGCAACATAAAGATTATAAGCGACTAGTCGTATTGAAAATTATTATAATCAAGAAATCCGATTAAACTGATTTAGATTTTAGAGTGATTGAAGGTTTTTATTGATTTTAGATCGATTTTTTTTCTGAAAATCAAACATTTCCAATGGAAACCAGATTATAGTGCTCCTATAATCGAAACTACTCATAATTGTAATGCAAACATTTCTCAGTAGATGATAAGGATGTCTCAAAACTTACATGATATCTGTGGTTATTGCATTGGCAATTGTGTTTGCTTGTTCATCAAGCAATTTTCGAATGTAATCGTTCGTTGAGTATCGTTCGAATTCTGACCATGCATTATCAACAGTGTCATCAAGCGGAATCATTTCTGAAAAACATATCAGTAGATAAATACGTGAGTGCTTCATTACAACATTTGTTTATCTGATCTTTTGATTCCTCAAGCCAAAACATATAAGACCACTTACTGAAACATCGTGATTGCTCGTGATGATCTTTTCTGCTAGTACAGTCGTTTCTATAAAAATTTGACCAAAACCATTGACAGAATTGTACCAATGAAATGAGAAATGTAAACGGAGGAAACAATGCTGGTCGAGCGTGATAATTACGAATGAACTCACAACGGTCGTAGGCCCAAACGTAACGTGCTTGTGTTTGAACGTCGTTTATCGTGAAACTAAACCATGTATTTTATTCATAATTATTTAGGCTGAATGTCTCATTTCTACATACCTGAACAAGGCAATTAGTAAGTTAAGCAATAGTATATTGACAAAAAGCATGTGAAAAGCGAACATGACTTGAGTGGCAATGGTAGTGCTCTCATCTGGTGTGGCTGAATAAAGAAATAAACGAATACACATATGAATATTTACTCATTTTTTTAATGTAATATTTCTACCATCTAACTGTGAAAGTTCATTATCGAAACTGCCCAAAACGAAGTAATACACTGGGTAGACCACATTACGAAAAAACTGTCGACCATCAAAATCGATCGTATGATAAGCTATCATGGATCTTGATGTAATTCCATAGCCAAAAATGAAAATAATGATGATGATTACAAATAATAGGAGATCGTTTGTCTAAAATGACAACAGGGCCGCATATAACAACGCTCATGAAACATACATACCATTTTACGAATCATTACCAGTTTGGGACCAAGATTTGGAGCAATGCCAATGAACAGAACTGAAGTAATAAACCATAATTCCAAATCTATAGCCATTAGTATCCTATAACAATACAGCGACACACGCTGAATGTTAAAACAATCACGAAGAATACCTCGCAGATGCAAAATCCTCAGCATCTATCCGTGTAAAACGAAGAATAAGTCCGATATAGAAGAGAAGATATGCTGGTAGAATCAGACACAAATTGGATATTCGATTATTCCAATCAAAATAGGCGCAAATCTTGCCCCACATTGATGGGTACTCTTGAAAGAAGAACTAATCGGCAAAAGACTTAGATGTAGTATAGTCGTAAAGGAGAGCGAAACACTGACTTGACGAACTTCTTCGACGAGCATGGTAGTCACGATGACGATCGTTAATATTTCAGTCCAATGTATGTCGGGAGTGATGTTTGAAGGCGGATCAAATGCATAAAGCATATAATAACTGAAGAAGAGCAGGAAAAGGATATAGCCAAACTACAACGATTCATGTAATAATATGACAAAGACCAAATTACACTGCTTTTGACTTACGCAAGTGTACCAATATTTGACAATGGGTCGATTGTGAAAATGAACAAAATGTTGGAGTATCGTTTCATTGATGCTATAATCGTCCGTATAATCGATACCATTTTTTTTCAACCTAAGTAATTTTTTATCACATTCTGATTAATTATATTAAACACATACCGCGGTTTGGGATACGTCGATGTGATTGCCTATCAATAAACAAGCGGATTACATATTCATATTGCAAACGTCGTTAACCTACATGAGCAGTTTTTGTCATCCTAGAAGATTTAGAGGAGCACTTCTTATAGACAGAAATGAAAAGCTGCGTGATTCCCAATGTAAGTATATTGACAACAAGAAGGGTTCGCTCCCTAACAGGATCGACTTTATCAAACCATATATTTGTCAACAGAGCTTGGCAGGCATCTTCGTATAAGAATTTCTTGTCATCTGCCACGATTGCCATTTGAAGACATGTAATACCCTTATAGAGATCCACACGTCGCATAATCAATTCGCATGCTCGGTGTTTGTCATATAAGTAAGAACATCGTACGAACTCGATGGCATAAGTTTCGAAGTCATCCGCTTTGGAATACAGCGTATCTTTTGCAACCTGATCGGGTGCATAGGCAGCTAGTGACTTGAGAATTTTAGAAGCGATCAATGCCGAGCAAATACGAGTCTTCATTTGACTTAGAAAGATTTTGGCCATTTCAAGTCGGTAGGTAATCACACACCAGAGAAAAAGATCACGATAAATGTGTTCAGCATCCAGCTTTCCTGTATTAGCGTGTTCTTCTAAATGTACCCTATTTGATATAGGCTTTGAGTCATCCTCGTAAATCGAACGCATGAAGTCACCAACTAGTTTTTCAAAAACAGTACCTAAATGTTTTTCCTCTGTGAAATCGAGTTTTGCATCGATCTGGTCCAGCAAATACAATGGATCCCACTATATAAGAAATAAGTGTTCTGTCAGGTGAACACAGTAGAAAAAATATATTGGTCTTACATTTTTGCGCCTTGTCTCCGAGTACAATTCTTTCAAATAATGGTGTTTGCGAGACCAATAATTGGTAGTTTCCAATAATGAGTTATTAGTATGATCAAACAAAACACTAATATTGATGTCGAGCTTGACGAAATTACTGACGAATACTAGCAAATTTTTGCTAAGTGCATCGATCAGAAGCGACGGGTCTTTTTCAATCTAGAACAAAAAAAGGTATGCTGGTAGATCAAAGTACCATAGTAAACAGCCTACTTTATTAGTATCATACCAGGTTCTTCCAGTAGTCACTGATTGGTTTTCGATACGATCGGCAACGCTCCAGCGAAGTGCTAGATGTGTTTGATCATCGGTAGACGACTGACACTTGCTCTGAGTGCGTGAAAGATTCTCTCTTGCTAACAAATAAAAACATATTATCGAGCTCTTGTTTTATTGAACTCACACAGACTACTGGGGTGTGGATATGGATGCGGGGTGTGGATATGGGTGTGTGAGTGTGGATGTGTATGTGGGTGTCGATTTAGACATGTTCACCCACACCCACACCCCACACCCACACCCACCCACAACTACACTCATACTCACACCCACACCCACACCCCACCCACAACCACACCATCACACCCCACACACAACCACACCATCACACTCACACCCACACCCTAATCGAGTTGGACTTACCTTGAACGAAAGCATTGTAAATTGTTTTCCTCAAAGAATTTGATGAATTGATATTGAAAACATGAATATTTTCTCGAGAAGGAGATGTTAGACAGGTTGCCAATAAAAATAAATATTTTCCAAGAGCTTTTTCTTCAGCCAAGTTCAATAATTCACCCACAGGTAACCTCTTGCCTTCAGCCTCATACTCTTGCTGTCGGATGACGCTGTAAAGCTTTCGCACATCATTGACGAAGTCAAGGCGGAAGTTGCCAAGCGGACGCAAAACTTCTCTCAAACTGTATATATCAATACTAGATTTACTATTAATCATTTTTGCTCGACAAACTTACGTGCTTTGAGTCGATGAATATGAATTTTTACCATCACCTAGCGAAAACTTTTCATCAAGCATCGTTATATCCATATCATCTTCATTGTCGCTAATTGTTTCGTCATTATGAGTGACTTTCTGGTTTTGATTTCTGGTTGATTTGTAAACACCTTCAATGAAAACATATTAAAACCTCCTGTCAAATATTTCAATTAATTGTTAAGGATTATGACTTTCGAGGTTGACACATGGCTAGATAGCTCTCATTCTTTACATTCAAATGTAGTATAATTCTTTGAATTATGATGGTGTTTGTGAGTTTTACAGATGCTTGATTAACAAGTACATCATCAGATGGGTGTTTTGCGAGTCTCATTGTTGATAGTATTTTCAGTGCTTCTATTGATCTGCAAAATCAAGTGTATAACTAGTGTGTATAAACAGTGGTGCGCTGAACATTCTCACACATTCTGCAAAGAAGTTTTCTTGTCCGATCTGACAAGGAAGGAAAACTTGGTTTTTAGCATCACAAATCGTTTCGCGGTTATCTAGAAATGAGGCTTTAGGTTATTTCGAATGAGCTTTCTAAATTTCTGGACCATTTTATATGTTCGAAAATAGGAGTGTCACCTTCGGGCTCTGTTCTCAGGAACCCGAAATTCAGTGCGGGTTCCTGTTCCCAGTAGCTCAGAACCCCGGTGAATGTGATTGTGAATCTGAAGTGTAGTTGTGGGTGTGGGTGCTGATGTTAGCAATTCCACACCCGCACCAAATTCCAACAGAAGAAATTTTGATAAAATTGGGCTTTTTAAAGTTGTAGTGGCAAGCAGTAGCTATATGTTCATACCAACCGAAAATCTGCGTTTATTACACTGTGGGAAGGAATCTGGGACACGCGAGGATGCATAGTTTTAACCTTATTATTGGAAGAAATCTTGAATAAATCAATAAGTTGAGCTGAAACTTTACTGTGAATTGTCTAGACTTTTGAACATATATTTCCTCACTGTTTTAGCTATATTGGTGGCTTTGGAATGAAAATCGATTTCTGACAAGATGTCTTAAATGATAACGCCATACTCTCAAAAAATTCACTCACTTTCAGTTAACTTAAGGTATTTACATAAAATATTAGCCAATTGTCCACTTCCCTGTATAATCCAACGCAGATGCAATATTTGAGGTTTTTCAAATCAGTATAGCTTACATCGACAATAACGACTGGAATTAGTTTCTCTAAATCAATGGCTATCGATAGAAGTGCATGAAGAGTACCGCCAACTAGAACAGTGATTAATGGTACTAAGTTTAAAAAAAAAACAAATATGTTCGAAAAATTTATGTATTTCACGCTCAGTAAAATGCTAACTTTTACGTCTTGCTCCAATTGAAATTCTTCGAGCGAGTTTTGAGACGAATTCGCCAGTATCCAGTGAATCACATGTACCGTCATCGAAAAATATGTAGTGTGTGTGGTTTGATTCTAGCTTGTATCGTCCATTTCCTTCATACTTTGTTGAGTTTTTGTCCGGAACCCTAAGAGAATATTATTGAGCTGTAATGCAATAGAATAAATTAGAGACAAAAATTAAAATAGTCAACAACAGGTTATGTTGGACGATATTATATATAAGATCAGTTTGCCGAACCTTTCCTCGAGCTCGTGACAATCGTGAATGTTACCCCATTTACCAACAGCGATCGCACTGAAATTTATCTCAGGATTCTTTATTCGACTTTTGTAAACTACTTCACCGATCAGTTCTGAAATACTCTCTTCTTTGTAACCACTCGTCATGATCCATGCATCTAGAATACAACTGTGTTGTTCTATGATTTGGCAACAGTGCGTTTGCTTACCTGATGCAACAGCAGCATCAGAAATGCCTTGCAAAAGTTCTTTCTCTAATTTGATGCTTGGTGTCGAATCTGCATCGCCCATCATTCGCATAATAAGAGCAGGTACAGCTATACTCCATACCCCAAATAACACCAAACAAAGTTGGTCGAGTTCTGTTTGGATGTCACACCGTAAATACTAGAATAAACAAGAGGTGAAATCATTAACTTTTCTTAGAAAACTAAATAACGTACAGGACTAGTTGATTGAGGTATTATCCCATAGCAGTTGGTATCTTCTAGCTTAGTATGATTTTTCCAATGCCATGTTTCATGTGACTGAGACTCTTTGTTGTCAGATTGATGATAGTTGCAAACGCAACGTTTGATGTCCGTTCTAAGTCATCAAATACTATTTCATTATGAGAACCTTCAAATAGACACATGTCCTTACTCCTTTGGGATGCACTTCGAACATATTCGTTTCTGTAACTTCATTCGAACTATAGCAGGGCCCCACGATATCAACTTCTTATTAGTATTGAAAAAAATATTTAGAATGAGAAAAGCAACATAGGTACAAATAACATACATTATTAGACATCTGGTTAGGTTCAGTTGATGTTTTCATGTTTCGAAATTGAAAAAATTTCTTCTAAAAAATGTAACTGTGAGATTATTACTTCTTATCAACTTAACAGGAGAAAAAAAGACGCAATTCTTTTTTCAAATGAAATAAATTGTTACTACCCCATCATTCAGATGACACAGTAAACATATACAAGATGCATGTGAAGGATGATGCAAAAAATAAGAACTGATTATGCTCCTCAGTATTCTTCTCATGGCTGCTATGTAAATAGTGATTAATTGAAGAATGGCTTGGAAGCCGTTTCGATTTTTGTTTGTCTACTGCTGTCTACTGAGATGTATACTTTTTTCTAACGAATAAGAATTATTCGTAGCCATGTTACTTTTTCGTGATCGTCTTTCAGCGAAAATGTGTGCTTTTCTCTCTTGCTCTCTCGTTTTTTTTTTTCTTTCTCGCCATGTTTATAATGAGAGTTATTTTTATACATCTCAAATACAAGGTCAATACCTGGCATGAAGTGCGCATTTTCTACTTGTAATCAATTAGAAACTCAGATGAAAAATGGGGTAGAACGGAGAATGATCAGATTCGGTGCCTTCTCCTTGTTATTTACACATTCATTTTTTGGCGCTTTACTAGGAAGGACATATAATGCGCAAAATGAGCATAATGACAATAGAAAGAGATGTGATGTTTGTAGAGTCCTGCAGGAACAACTTTTTTCATTCCCTGTTCCCGTTCCCGACACAAAAAATTTGTTCCCATTCCCGCGTTTCTGTTCGCGTGAAAAAAATCTTTGTTCCAGTTTCCGATTATTTCCCGACTAAATTTTTTACGTTCCCGTTCCCGTTTCTCGTAAGGCTTTTAGAGCTCCTTGTGGTAATTGATTTTTCACACTTCAAGAAACTATCATTATCTGATATTAACCTCTTGTAGCATCACGTTTTTCGGAATGTAATATAGATCGTCGTAAGCTATACTCCCGTGTAAAAAAATTTCAACAGTCTCGAAATAATTGGCTTCGAGTCGAATATTATCCTATAATTATTATCAAGTGCTTTAGCTGAAATAATCACACAGAAATCAGTTCCAGCTGAAATGCTTGATTATAATTGTATGATTATAATCGATTATAAACTGATTATTCGATGATTTTCGAAGAGATTCTTTTGCATGGGTTGAAATTAAATTTATGTATTGTCGGCACTATCAATCTGAATTATTTTGATTCATATCCTGAGGATGTAGATATGTGTAAATATGATCAGATAAGTCACAGGATGATAAAGGAACAAAAACTGAATTCAGCAGATACATTGAAGATCAGATAAACGTGAAGAAAGACGAGTATATCAATAAATTGAAGCAATAATAAATAGTTTACTCTATAATGACTACAATAGCTCAACGAGTGATGTATATTCCGACAATTAATCTATCCTGAGACCATCCTTTTTCGAACAGTAATGATTGAATAAGGAGTCGTCATGTACGTTTGCATAGAAGTAAAGTAAATCAGTTACTATTAAGACGTTGAAATTCAGCGACATTCATAGAATGAGTTTCATCATCAGTTGAGTAATGAAGAAAAAGAATCAATAGTTGCACCTCTATAACATCAATGAGAAAAGTCACAATTTCAACAGAAGAACATGATAATTTCAATGGTTTGTAAAATAATCTTAATGATCGTACTTTCGATGATAATGATAAAGAAAATGATCATTGCTATAATATGTGATTGAATGAACACAGGTTGAATTCATATAATTTTGTCAATAGATATTTGCTTTTCTTTGTGAATTATATACGGAAATAATCATTGAAAATAAAACTTATTTACACGAACATACTTTAGGAAGTATAGAATTAGTGCAGTTGGATTTTTGGGAATGCATATTTTTTATATCTTGCCCGTTCCCATGTTGCCGTTCCAGAAATCTCCAAAAAGATTCCCGTTCTCGATTCCCACGGGAAACGAGACGGGAAAATACGGGAAAAGTCGTTCCCGCAGGCCTCTCAATGTGTTTCTCTTCGCCGCATCTACACTCCGAGTGATGTGATCTAACTCCTTCCACAGAACCCACACCGACAGAGATGTGGTGTATGTATTTTCTCGGCACACACATTGAGAAAGTTTTGATGTAAGTTCTTTTCTAGCACCGACATTCAGAGAGAATTGGTGTAAGTCTCTTCATCGTAGCATCCACATTGAGAGAGATGTGATGTAAGTCCGTTTGTAGCAGTCACATCGAGGAAGACAGCTAGTATATTTGTTGACTTATTATTCCACATTTCATTGACTAAAGCTGAATTGGTTGACGAAAAAGAGAACTTTTCTTTTATGCCATCGTTCGAGTTCCAGAAGCCTAGTTGGGTTCGGGTAATTCAATTTCGATCTTTGGGAATGCATCTGGTTTGTGGAAATTCATTTTCAATTTTTCAAAATCCATTTGGTTTCTGGACAGTCATTGACGTTCCTTGAAACTGGTATAGAACATCATATGAATGGTGGAAATAAAAACGCACAGTTTTCTGCAGATTGGCCTTTCAATAAATTCAATATTCTTCAGTTATTAACTTGTCTGCTCAGTTTTAGATGAATGAAAGCAGTAGGAACACAACGATAAGAGAAAAGTCCCATTATTTCAATCTTCTTCGAAATTTCGACAACATTTTAAAATTGATAAGTATTTTGAATAATACTGATAGTGTGGAACAAAGAACTTGGATTGCCGAAGATGTTGACTCAATCTGCGTTAATGTGATCAATGATCTGAATTCGATAATCAAGAAAATGACTCCTCAGAGATGCGCGATGTTTCTCATTAACTTATTGAACACACTTATGCATATCTGTGCTGTCGATGAATCTGATATCATCATATCAAAATCAAATTTTCAAGAAATGGTTGCTCTAGTATTCGATCGTATATTGGAAATTTATGTTAAAGAGAAAGATAGTTGCCAAGAGTACGCCACGGATATGTTAGACTCGATTCTTATGAATCTTGCTAAAAATGATTTTGTTGAACGATGTCATAAACGGCTCCTTTCAAACAAAACGGCATCAACTACAGGTAATGTTCTTTATGATTGTTAATAGTGAGCTATGTACACGTAATCGATAATGCAAACTTCATGCGGCAAATTAGGGTGTCTATAAATGGGTGTAAGTGTGAGTAGACATGCACGAAACCCAAAACAGTTTGAGGTTGGTGAGTTTCGTCAAATGAGTTTGTGTTTGTGTTTGATTATTGAGTTCGAGTTGCAACTTGGATTCGGGTTCAGTACTACAAGTAATCAAATGATTTAAATTTAAGCTTAGTCCTACTTCTGCCTATATCATTTTCTTCCAAGGATACACGAGTTCCAATCGTAATTGGAATTCTAACCAAGTTCACTCAAGTTAAAGAATTGGCATTAGTGCATCCCTGAAAGAAAATGACATAAGCAGAAGTAGGCCTAATGTTAAACTTGAATCATTCGTTGACTTTTAGTATCGAGCCGAAATCAAACGCAAGTCCAAAGTCAAACTTATTGAACTAAATTCCAATTCATTTTGTCGACCCCGAACTTCCAAACAGTTTCGGCTTGAGTTTGATGCATGTCTTGCTGTGATTATGGATTAGAGCTCAGCAAGGAATCTATTTTAGAATCGTCGTCGGGATCAACTAAATATTTGGCAAAAATTCAGTTGATCCCGACAACGACTTAGAAGTCAACTCCGTTCAGGGCTCTAGTATCAATCGGTGCGTTGGGGAGTGTTGGTCTTACCTTCATCAACAGCCACAGCTATAACGACAAACTCACCCAAAACCACTTTCATGCTCACACATAGATTCAAACCTTACACACCACACAGTAGTTTTTTATTCAAACGTATTCGACTATTTTTCGAGAATTTTCGTGCAAAATAAGAGCCGAAACACATATAGACCCATATCTATAGCTAAATTTAACAGTTTCTTTTCTAATTATTTTATCATAGCTTTTAAAATATTTTGTCCAGCCAATACATCGACCTAAAGAAACAACAGTCATACCTTTAGATTAGAGCTGGAAGGTAGATCGATTTGATTCCGAGAGATGCAGTTCCTCTGGGGTTCAGGCTTATCCAAAGATATGATCCCATATTGTCTCTGCAATATTCGTACAAGAAGTAATAAGATAATCATATAATTTTTGACAAAAAATTACTACAGCCGATGTCTAATAAAATGATGCTTATTTCAATACTATTTACTACCAAGTGTATGTGATAAAAGAATGGAATTCAACTGTCGTTGACTTAATACCTATAAAAAAACAACGTAGATGCAGCCAATATTTAAGTCTGAGTGGCTTATTAGAGAAGAACTAAGCAGAATCACGTTGAGAATTAATTAGCAGTGAAGAAGACAGTCGGAAGTGTTCGAAGAATAAAGATAGAGTACCCATGATGAGAGGGTGTATCGAGAAAAACTCAGAGTACCTCATGAAAAACTAAGGAAAAACAGCTAATGTACAGCGAACATTATGCACAATTGTAATACTTTGAATCACTTAGGTTCTATGGCAATCAATGAACAATTCTCAAACGACAGAAACGGTTATTTTAAAGAAGTCGTAAAAATTTACATAGAATGTGCTAATGAATTTGCTTTCTCAGCAGTGATTCGATCGGCGTATGAATTTAGTAAAAACTATTACTTTGTTATGAAATCTCTGCTGGAGTTTACTGATGATTGTCTGAGCAATATGGACAACTACGTTTTCTCAACACTACTAGAAGTAATAACTAGTATTTTAGGCCTTATATGGAACCTGACCGACAAAGTTGCACTTGTTCCCATGTTTGTTGATGTCGGTTATGCTGAAAAAACCATCCAATGGATTGGTACAGGTATATTCGCGTCTCACATTGACGAACTGGGTGAGTCCATATTTTCTATTCTTTACAATTTATCGAGAGACAAGAAAGGTTTCAAACAACTACGAGAAAAAATGGCATTCGACACTTTGATGGAACGTAAGCAGTTAGTCATTGACGCAAATAATTTCGAGTTGAGAGAAGCATTTGTCACGTCATTGGTTGCACTGGCTACAAGTGATGAGGAGCAAGAAGAAAACAAAGAACTCATCCTTCCAGTCAGCAGAGAATGGTTCAAATGGAGTAAGGAAATTGCTGAAGAGCCCAGCTTAAGAGGTCATGGATATCACTTGTCAGAATTGCTGGAATTATTGCAGCGTGCTTTCTCGAACAATTCTATAATAAAAGATACTATGAGTAATGAATCGCATGTCGCAACGAAATCGATTCAGTTCTTCGCACAACTTCTCTTATCTATTTATGGAGCATTGTTGGATCCGGAGGCAAATGAACTTGAGAAGCGCGCTGTAAAGTCTTTACTTAAAATCCTATTGCGCCTCTCCAATTATTCGGAGTATCGAAAAGAATTAGCTAAACAAAATTATTTGTGTATAATCATTGAAAGTCTCTCCAAGCGTCCAAAACAAGATGTTGCCAGGCGCATCTGGTCTAATCTTCGGCTAGAAATGCCACACGACGAACCGAAGATAGAAAAGTCTTCGATGATCTACATCAGTTATAATTGGACCAATAAGAAATTTTGTGAAGAATTTGTGAAGGAGTTGAAGAATAAAATAACAATTCCAATTTGGGTCGACTATGAACAAGTGGATGAGTGGGACAATATATGGGAATACTTAGCCGAAGCGATTGAATCGGCAACAGTAATTATCGTCATAGTGTCAACGGCCTATGGCCAAAGCACTACTAACTTCCAAGAATTAGCCTTCGCAATCTCTACAGATAAATTGCGGGATGAAAAGAAAAGGTTTATTATAGTCAAGGCTGAGCCAAATTTTGATTTCAATCGATGCTGGATGCAGGAATTGCTACAAGATAAGACTCAGGTTCTCTATAAAGAGAGAATTAGCGACATGGCTACTGAAGTATATGATCATATTGTACTATCGAAGAATTCACTGATCTCATGCTTACCTCGTGGCACTGCAGGATCACAAGTTTGTACAGTTATGTAAGAAAATGCTTGTCTTGCTAGCATATACATCGAACTTCTTGTTTTTCAATGAATTTCTTAGAAATAATATTGAAGTGTGAGAATCATTCTAATCTTTCTATTTATAAATAAAATATTCTGACATTCTCTATCTGTATAGACTTTTTGTTGCATCATATAATAACAAGTTTCTTTTCAAAACCAAATAAGTGGCTAGATCGCATACTAGAATTCTTTAACTGAAGCAATTATCCGTTTTCAGCATTCTTGAGAATCAGCGAAGGCACAGTTTTGTGCACGTTCTAAAATAAAATAAAAGCTAAATGCATATGTCACCTCGGTTGTTCACACATATACACATGAGAATTTATGTGGCATACTTCATACAACAAGAGAGATGACTGAACTAGATACAAGCTAGACGTGGACCGAATGGTGAATCTTCTATTTGACAGACGCATAATCCTGTGAGGTGAGTTTTCTAGTAAGTCTCGTAAATAATACCAAACATGATTCAACATATATAGATCAGAAGGATGTCGATTGTCACGATGATACGCCAGTTGAACCGTAACATGTAAGCTTTAGAGTGTCGGTGTGGGTATCGGTTTAGATGTATGTGAAGAAACGACTCACACCCTCCGCCATATTTACACTCTCAAGATAGCTACAACCAAATCCACACCTACACCCTCTATGCCACAAAAATTGCACAACCAATTTCGTCCATCAAGAAAGAGGAGAGTAAAACAGAGCTTCTTGTCCTTAAAATGTTGGGTTGAACTGTGTTTTAGTGGAGGCTGCTAGGAAATATAAATAGCTATTATATAATAAAAGTAGAACAGCACTCTATTATGAAATTCTGCAGTGGAAGACAGTGTATGATAATTAATAACACTTCTGCCCGTGTGTTGTGTTGACTCAAATAAAGCATTAATAGAAACGTCACTCTTTTACTCTGTGGATGAGTGATAAACATAGAAAATACTCACAAAATGGACCGGTAAATCGTAAAGGATGTACTGAGATTTTGACCAATGAGAAACGTGTATCAAGATGCATTAAAGTAAAAGTGATTCACTTTCCATTAGACAACAACCCATCAAATTTTGCTATCGATTAGAAAGACAAGTGAAAAGTCATAAAAATAAAGATCTCGTTGAATCATCACTTGATTGATACATATTCTTCACAATACTTAACGGTTTCTGAACATCCATATTTGTTGGATGTTCTATAAGAGTACTGAGCTTCATGTGCCACATCGCGTCGAATTTCTGACAAGGGGCAAAAATGTGGTATAGGACAATGAGGCAGGCTTTGCTGGAACTAAAGTTGAAAAGTCACGTCCCTCTTGCCACCAGTCGAACAGTGAAAAGTTATATTATTCGGACAACCTTTCATTGCCAGTCTTCTATTTTCACTAGAAAACATTCGTCGGTATTCAATTACATTTTTACTAGAACTAGTATCAGTTTATAGGCTTTGGTGAGTTGTGTAAAAGCCTAATCAGTCTCGATTGCCTAGGTTTGGGGTTCAGTTGCAGTTGTTTTCATCCATTACTCATAAAAGTTTACCCTGCTGGTCAATCACCGATTAATTTCTGCTTATTCTATCCAATAGTTGCTCAAATATTGATTTTTTTCTCTGCTACTACGATTTTATTATCGTATCAATGATCCACGTTGCAACCGTACAGACAATGTTTCGAGTTACAAATTCATATTATCAATGGGAGTGTGTCTTGACACGACTACGAAATCCTTGAAATGATAGATAACTATGATCAGTTCTTCAACAATTACGAACGTTTTACTGAATTTTGTCAATAATACCTGGACACTCAAGTAATAGACATTTATTTTTGAAAATGGAATAATTGAAGAATTTTAGCTTGGAATTTCATCTGTGAATAGATAAGTTTGAATGTCGCACGCGAGTCTTCTCTTCATGCGCGCCCACAAGTCATTTTTTTAATAATAAGAGTCTTAGTGGTAGCCGTTATGATAATACTGGAGCTATAGTAGTTTTATTTATTATTTCCTACTTAGGAAATTACATAACCGATACATCTCTTATTTATCAGCTAATTCATTATCAATTTTATCATCTATTTCACTTTTTTTTATATTAACAACATTTATTGTATTTTTCCTTGTATTAATCAATGAGCTAGTGTTGAAATAATAGATAATCGAGATATTGGGTTTAGTCCTGGTGCTTTATCAATTATTTCAATTGAAATGTTTTTCTATAGAGGATAATTATATAAAATTATATGATATTGAAGTAAAATTATTTATTATGTTGAAGGTGATCAGTTGTTTAATACGTCATTGTGTAAGAGAAAAATAGGAAGATTTTTGTTTGTTATTGATATACGCAATGTACACTTAATCATTTTTTGTTTAATAATTTGATCTTGCCTAAAAAGATTTTCATTAATTGAAGTATTCAAATCAAATAATTATTTATTACATAATTATATGAGTGACAACAAATGAAATCTATCGATTAAGATAAAGAAAAATCTGGAGAGTTTAATAACTTTATCATTAGAAAACTCATATGCCTTTATTCATTGTACAAATAAAACTTTTTATCCATAGACGTGTCATTCGTTCGCCATAAACATGGTCTTGTTCATATTATAAATCAAATTCTTTCATTCCATGATGACCTAGACAACGAAAATAAAATCAAATTCAATGTTTGCAAAAATCAAATGTTTTAGGTAAACGATTAAACTTTAAACGACAATCTTTATGATACATTTTGAACAGTAAACTCACAAGGGCACCACATCATGAACCTTGTTCCGGTTTCAATGATTTTTTTTGCCTCTAAATACTGCATTAGGTTTTAATAAAAACTTTCAAAGGATTTGACTAGGCTATCGGATTTTAATTTGAAATTTTGCCCAGGTAGAGAACTCAACTAGACTAACCTTCATAAAGAAAAATCAAGTTTTGAACAAAAAAGGCTCTTTGAGATATGAAGTTTTCAAGATATAAATCCTTTTGGGTAGATAGTGTCTACAACAAGCGCATTTTGAAAACTTCATATCTTTAAATCTCAAGAGAAACAAGAATCCCTTTAGAATTTTTATTAGAACACTATGCAGTATCTATCGGCAAAAAAAAATCATTGAAACCAATAGGGAATATCTGTATGAGAAGGTTCTCTCGTCAGCAATGGAGAGAATTCCGAATAATCTAAACGTATCTTTTTTTCTCAGTAGAATGAAAAGATATGATTACAAAAAGTCTATTCATAATTTAGTACGACAACGCTATAACTGAGAAGAAAACATGGGTAGATGTCGTGTAAGTCTACTTGCTCAGTATGAATGGGCCATAGGAGGAGAGATGCTAAGAATGTGACTCATTCTTTTCAAACCAATTTTTTTTAATATTTAAATGCTATCTGATTAGATTCGCCGTTGTGAAATAAAATGATACTTAGCTATCATACAACAAGAATTAATTGAGATTCATGAAAGAACTTTGAATATGTACTCAATCTATCAATCAGAACTATGAACCGTATATAACTAATTCTCATAATCATTTTCGATCGAAATTTAACTTGTTTTTATTACTCCAAGACTCACAAATTTAAACATAAAATAGCTATTAAAAAAATTCAATTAGAAAATATCATGTTAAAAGAACCGTGTAAAATTAAACTAAACAAAATTCAAATTCAAGTTATATTTTTCATATATTGAATATAGCGTTCATCAATATTTCAATATTAACTATTTTTTGAATAATTTGTCCAATAGTCATTGTTTTCACGTAATATTTATCGAATAAATTATGTTTAAATAATTCCATACTGTGATAAATATAACAATGATGTATTCATATTGTAAATTCAAATTAAATAAAATTAAATTAACGATAAAAATAATAAAAAGAACAAGATAGTTACTATTCTTGACATAAGTGGATAATCATCACCAAATGTTAGTAAAACACACTAAAAAATAATCATAAATTCTCCTTAAAAAATGACAAGTCATAGTTTAAGACAACTATCTAACGACAAAAATATTCTTTAAAAATTTATTTATAGAATTAAGAAAATAAAATACAGCTGTTCGGTTTTTTTTTATGATTGGTTAATGTCGCTTTTTTGATGCTTTTTGAAAGGAGGCTACTAAATGTAAGCTATTGTATTGGATAAAACATGTATTTCGTATCTTAACAATAATTTATGTACATATTGCAATGATTAATTTAAGAAAATAATATAATTTTAATAAAAACAAGAAATATATCTACTGATGATAATATAAGATCTAATGAAAATAAAGAAATGATGATATAAATTTCAAATTAACTCATTAACAAAATATTGCATTAACAGATGGACATGTTTATAAATTATTACCTCATGATTAAAAAGATCAATAAGGATCAAATATTTAAGTAATATATTTTTATTTCACCGTATACACTTTCTTTATCTGATATGTTAATATTTTTATTTTCCATATAAATGAAAATACTTTTTTACTTAATGTTAATTTCATTTGACAATAAGATATAAATATACATAAAAAACAAAACGAGAACAATGTATGTTCTTGAAATATTTTATTTTAATATTCTAAGAATCTAATACATCAGAAAATAGATGTTTTCGTAGAGAAATTCAAGATTATTTTTCTAATTATCGCATGAAAAAAAATACTAGATATGTTATTCTTTCTTCTAGATTTATCTATTCTCTATCATAACATGGTTGGTTTTTTTTTTCTTCTAGCTCGTTCTGTGAATGGCAAGCATTCCGACCGTGTAAAAAAAAAACATCGGCATTAGGTTTTCTTATCTAATGAGTCATATTTTATAGCCTTCAACCATTACCACCCTTCACTTAGTTCCATCATCGCTACTATTATCAGAAGACGACACGTACATCTCGAGGCCATCGCTATCCATGATGGTTGCTCTCAGTCAACAATGAATACTACATATACAAGACAGGTTTGTTTCGTTACTCAATTCTGTTGATGTATGCATAGAAAAAAAAAAAAGGACGATCGAGAAAACTACATTAGTTATTGATGTTATTTGTGTCAGAGACAGCGTTAATGTTATTGTACAGCTGTTGCCTTGAAAAAATCCCTTATTCATTTAAGATAAAAACGTAAAGGTGAGTGTTGAATATATAATTTTTCTCTCCGAAAAGGAAGATGACATCTTTCTGTAGTATTAAATATTGGTAGTTACTAAACTATTAACACAAAAATTAAAAAGAAAAAAAAAGATTGACAAGCAAATATATAAATTCTGTCTTAATAAATGAAAAAAATGATGATTATTGACCATTTTTATACTTTTATATAATTTAGTAAAAACTATGTAAAAATAATTGGCTTCATGAAATGAATGATTAGTTAGCGAATAAACAGTAATAATTGTTCGCATTGATAAGGCTCTTTTTTGTCTGAATAAACAAATGCGACATATGCAGTAGAAAATTGAAGATAGAGCCTGAAATAACATTGTTTTTTTTCATTAGTAATGCGAATATATTTCAGTCAAATGGTTTCATATGTTGACATGTTCTTGTTCGAATCTTCCCAAAAGCACTGTTTCTGATTCAATAAATTTTACCTATGACAGAAATAGTCGTCAATGGGAAGCAAAGTAAAATATAAGGCTCTAATGGGTGAGAGAATCTTTGCATTCTTCAAAGAAATCTCGCAATCATTGTTGCCACAAAATTTTGAATATTTTCTTTTTATTGTTTATTTTCTTTTTTTTCGTTTCTATTTCTTGTTACAAATACTTATTCATATGTATTTATAAAAGCAAAAGAGTCGAATAAATATTGTTTGTTAACGTGAGTATTCATCTAATGATTATGACTTGTCTGAAAATCTATATAGGATAATTATTCAGTGATGATGTACGATAATAAATATAGATTTTATATTCGTTTTCTTTTACATCGTAGAAAAAAATCCTTCTATCGAAATTGAAGAATATAAAAAAAAGTCGTTGGTTTTTTTTTGTTGTTTTCGTAATTAGATATCGATCATGACATTTTTATTATATTTTTTTTAAAAACTATATCAAAATATGGACGATAATATTAGCTCATGTATTCATTCTTATGAGACATGTCGTTTTGTTTAATCAACCATGACAACGACGTTTCATTACTGGAACTATATGGTTTATTTTCTTTTTTCTTCGTCGTCACAAGTTTTCGATGTACGCAAGAAGAAGAGAAAAAAAACCAAAGATCAATCATGAGTAGTGTTTTATATAATTAAAAACTCGTTGATTATCTATGAATTTAGTTAAATTAGATATTTAGAATAAAGTTCATGTGTATAGTCTTGGTTTTTTTTTCTCTTTCGTTTCTTTTTTTCAATCAACTTTTTTTTGCTCTTCAGTATCTTCGCCATGTTTTCGTTCTTTCTCTATTTGCATGTTTTTTTTTGTTTCTTTTTATATATGATTTTTGTTTTTCGCATATAAAAAAAAAAGAAGTCAATAATAGCGTCTTGCACATGCAACTACGCGTGTATATATATATGCATCCTTATCTTTGACAACATTCGTTATTTAACTAACACTATAACTAATCATCAATTTCTGAGGTACCTTTTATTAAATCAATAACCATAAATGAGGAGTAACATACAACTAATAAGCATAGAAAAAAAAAAGACCAATCAGGTGTAGTCGTTTTCATATTCTATTTGGTATTTCTTTGTGGTTTGTCAACATTTATCGCTAATAGAGATGATGGATGAATTTGTGTCTGTTGTTGTTATTAGTTCTAGCTAAAGATAAGACATATGTGTAGTGTCTAAGACAATAACTAGCAGAAAAAGAAAGGAACATCTATGTATGGTATTAGAATTATTTGCACATCAGATAATCACTTATCCGTTTTTCTTTTGTCAACTTGACTTTCAAGAATTTCTTACATATTTCATCAAAGAACAAAATTTTTATTTATTTCATACTATTTATTTTTTGTGAGAAATAAAAGAAAAAGAGAAATGTTAGTATTTCGATTTGCGATAAATTTTTAGTTCAAGGATATTTATTATGATATACAATCGATTGTTTTTTTTCGTCTTTCTTTAACTTAGTTGAAAAAAAAATATATAAATATGCATTTATGATTTGTTTTAAGTATGATAAATACTCGACAAGTCGAGTTTTCTTTATCATAGAAAAAAAAAACCCATTCTCCTTTGATTAAGAGTATTTCTAACATAGTAAATATTCTTTTCCTTCTTTCTATCTTTAAGGACAAATATATGCAGACATTAGATTTCATTTTTATTAATATTTGCAAGTTGATTAACATGCATTAAAATCATATAAGACATAACGTTTAATATATATATTCTTTTGAAAAAAAAAGTATTCTTTTATGGTTTTTTTGTTTAACTATGAAAAGTTCTGTTTGTTGAAGTTGCTTTCAACTTAACTGTCACATTCTGATGTGCATATATAGTTTCTTTTATTTATTTATTTATTCTATTTTAGGACAAGTTTTATTGAAATATTTCGATGGTATTGACAAGCAAGTCGTCCATCAACATCTTTTATATTAATTTAAAGAAGACTATGCGTTTAACATTTAAATCGTAATGCTCATCGGGCGTTTTCTGCTCATTATTATTATTATGCTTTGGACATTCATATTTGATGTAATTACAATTGAAGATAAAAATGAACAATCGAAATTAATTGTTATACCAACTAATTTATTATTATTATATAATCAAATAGAATGTCAAGAAGCATGTTCAAATAATTATTGTTTAAAATATACTTTCTTACATAAAAATTGTACGAAATTAATACGTGATCAATGTGATTGTTGTACTGTATGTCTTCGAAATGAAAGTGAAATATGTGGTGGAAAATTTCATGTTTATGGTATATGTACACAAGATTTATTTTGTTATAAATCAAATAAAACAACAAAAAATCTTTCTGAACAAACGGGAATTTGTGTAAAAGGTTTACTATAGTTTTTTTTTATGGATAATGAAATATATTTTTTCTTTTTTTGAAATTTTTTAGCATGTTTAAAATTTCAATGTTTATCAATTATTAAAAATAATAAAACCATATGTGAATGTATTAATAGAAATGTACCTTGTGATGAAAATTTTGAATATAATATACAAGATAATTGTAATAATCAAACTGATCTTGAACAAGAACATGATTCAAGTTCTTTGAAAACTACTAATAGTAAGTGTAAATTTTCTTGTGAATGAAATATTACTTATAATTATATTATCTTGTTATCGATTAATTACCTTGACTTTTTTTGCCATAAGATCTTAAATAAAAACATTAAAGTGATGAGGTCATTTGTATATATCTGGTACAAAATAAAAGACAGAACCAACTGTGATCTTTCTTGTGCCCTATAACTCATGCGAAAGTATCAATAAATGATTTCAGAACTGTATCATCCATATGCTCTTTTTGTCCTTAATGAAGATTTATTATAGAATAAGTTGTCGAAATAAGTACATATACATATGACACTATTTGAATGTCATATAAAAGTAGAAGATTATTTATGAAAGAAAGATATTTTATTGATTAATCTTTATTTCAACTATAGATTATTAAATTAATAAACACATTGATAGTAGCTTTTTGGGTACATCTAAGAAGTTGAATAAAAAATTTAAAAAAATAAGTCATTCTTATTTGTTTCATTTATTTTTATTTGCATGCTTAAATCTATAATGATAAAATCTAAACAAAAATTTTTTGTTTTTTTTTTTTCTTTTTAGCTAAAGAATTAATCGATTGTTCAAATATTATTTGTAATAATACATCAATTTGTTCATCAGATAGTCGATTTGTCGAAGATCATACTCCTTTATTACAAACATCATTATCCCAATCAACAGATCTTTCATCAATCTGTTGTAAATCTCGAGGTCATTGTGTATGTTCATCTTGTCCTGAAATTATGTGTGGTGAAAATTCCATTATTCAAATATATCGTACAGGCAATCCAAATATTCCGGGACAATGTTGTACTCAATTTAATTGCATTAAGAGTAGGTGAGAATGGGAGGGAATATACTATGATATTCACAATAAACTATTCACTTAAAGATTAATATATATGTACATAGTTTCAAATTGAAATTCGAAAATTAATTTTTTCTGATGTTCTTAAGAAGAAAAAAAACACCATTTTCACAATATTCATAGCTCATAAGAATCTTCATAATATAATTTTTATGTATAAAGGAATAGTGAGTTTTCATCATAGAATTCATTTTTCTTTTTTTTTGCAGAGAAATAATTTGCTCTTTTACTAAAGATGAAATCAGCTGGTAATATCAGACAGATAATATCTGTTAAGTATATATAGATTGTTATTAGAGACTTCTAGATAATGCTGAAATAGCATCTAATATGGTATTCAATTACAAATCTTTTAAGTATCAAATTAGAACTTGAAAATATATAAATAATATTTACCGAAAGTAGATATCATTTACTACATCACATAATACAACTGATAACATTTTTTTTTATTAGTTCTGTTGTTTTGAAATATAAGCTAATAGAAATCTCTAAAAGAATGAATTCTATGATAAGAATAGTAAAATAATTTATGATTGTTTGATTCGAGTATTTGAAAATTGTTGAAAAACTGCTGTCATAATTTATATCTCAATAATGAAATTTTTTTGTTTTTCGCTTTACTCAAGATTCTCAACAATGTCATCATGATAAAAAAATCTATAATGAGAATGAAACATGGTCAATTGATCATTGTACAACATGTACTTGTCGTGATGGACATGCTGATTGTGCTATGATACAATGTCCTATTTATACACATTGTGGATATATGTATAAACCAGAAAATGAATGTTGTCCAAAATGTGGAGGTTAGTTAATCTTTTTATATCAGTTAGAAAGATTAATTTCTTTTTTTTTTTATTTATTAATATTTACGTAGGTTGTTTAAATGATCGTTTTCATGTTCAACATATGAATTCAACTTGGATTGAATCAAATGGTTGTATGCGATGTTGGTGTGAAAATGGTCGATCACGTTGTATAGCTGAAGGATGTATAGCTCCACCATGTGAAAATCCTCGTCAAATAGCAAATGTGTGTTGTCCTGTATGTGATGATGATGATGATGATGATGAAAATAAAGGACAATATTCACAAGATCTTGATACAATAACTCAATCAATAATACAAACATCAATTTATAAATGTCCAATATTAAATAATTGTTTACTTGTATGTGAACATGGTTTAACTAAAGATGAACATGGTTGTTTTCAATGTGCTTGTTCAACGATGTCATGTCCAACACCATTATGTACACTTAAATTTGATAAATTATCAAAACAATATTGTTTATGTAAACCACCATTAAATACTAATTGTCAACAATTTTATTGTGATAAACATTGTCCATATAGTTATTCAATTGATAAAAAAACTGGTTGTCCATATTGTGCTTGTAATTCATGTCCACAATTAATATGTAAAAAAAATTGTACATATGGATTAAAAAAAAATGATGTTGGTTGTCCAATATGTGTTTGTGAAAGTAATTTTACTTTAAATACAGAAGTTATATTACATACATGGCCAAGACAATGTTTATCGGATAAATTTTCATATTCAAATGGTGAAATATGGTTTGATGGTTGTCGACAATGTTTATGTCATAAAGGTGAACAATTATGTGCACTTATATCATGTCCAACACCAAAATGTTCACAACCTATTATATTACCAAATCGATGTTGTCCTTCATGTCCAGGTTGAATTTTGTTTTTGTTTTTTTTATTAAATTAATTATATTTTTCTTTTTACTAAAGATATTCCTATGTTACCAGAACCAATTCCATCATCACAAGTATGTTATGCTAGTCAATATGTAACTGGTGAAGAACTTGAATTTGATAAATGTACAAAATGTATATGTTTACATAACATTGCATTTTGTAGTATATCATTATGTCCACCATTTCCTTGTTCATCACCAATATATGATTCTTCTTTATGTTGTCCTATTTGTCCAATAACATCTGAATTTTCATCAATAATAGATCTATCAAGTACAAATGAAGATATTTGTATACTTGATAATGGTATAATAAAAAATGCTGGAGAATTATGGAAAACTAATGATTGTCAATCATGTCTTTGTCCACGTGATGGTACTGGACAAATTAAATGTTTTTCTCAAATATGTAATCAACAATTATCATGTTCTAATCCAGTTCTTAAAAAAGGTCAATGTTGTCCTTTTTGTCTTCCACCAACAGCTGCTGTAGCTGTTTGTATTTTTAATTTTGTACAATATCGTTCAGGTGAACATTGGAATGTAAGTTGATCGTATTTTTTTGTTTTGTTTTTGTTTATTTCGAAAAATATTTTAGGTAAGTGAATGTCATCATTGTGAATGTTCACTTGGAACAATTGTATGTCATCAACAAAAATGTCCTACATTAACTTGTTTACATACAGTGACATTATCCGGTCATTGTTGTCCTATTTGTCGAGATCAATTATATTTTAGTAATGATCAAGAGAAACGTATGTTTAATTGAAAAATTATCTTTTTTTTTTTTTTTAACTTTGAAACTAGAATTTATATATATATATATGTGTGTGTGTTTTAGTTCCAATACCTCCATCTCGTTTTGGCTTTTCAATAATTATTATATTTTCTATTCTCATTCTTATTCTTGTACTTATTATTATCATTCTTATATTTATTTTATTAAAGTCAGGACGTCGATCGATATCATCATCGAATCAATTATCTAATGTAAATCAATATTCGCCTAAACTTTCTCATCATCCAACAATAATTAATTCCAAATCATCAAGTATGTTTTCTTATCAATATGATTTAATGTTAATACCAAATGATATGAAAAATACTAAACAAAAATTATCATCATCAAGTAATATTCCATTAACATCAACTGAACAAACATCAACACATTCAATTCTTGGAACAAATACAACAGGTACTAATTCAATAAATAATGAACTTGAACCAATAACATGGAATGAAGATGATACACTTATACTACACTGTAGTACAAGTAGTAACGATGGTGATTATGAACATGAAGTAATTAGTACTGGTAATGAGGAATCTCATCAACAACAATCATCTCAACAACAATATCAAATGATTACTGGACCACCTACTATTATCTATGTCTAGTATTGTGAATTGAAGATGATTGTGATTTTTGTTTTGTATATAGACTCTCAGATAGAAGTGGAATTGTTGTTGTACTACAGAATATTGATCAATGGTGAATGAAGTGTATGTAAGCATGATGATTCAGTTTGTCTAACATATATATACATACACATTAAAATAAAATAAAATAAAATAAATACATATTAAAATTGAATTGTCATTTATATTTTTCTTTATTAAAACTTCATTAATCAGTCTAAAACATGACGAATTGATTTGAGCTTTTTGAGTAGAAATTAATACTCATTGAAAGGTTCGGATATTCTTAGTTTTTATTAACAATTTATCTAGACAACGATGTGTGGAATGATATCATACTTATTTCGAACATGTATCAGCTGACTGTCTGTGTTTCAATTTAAAAAAATGCGAAGAACGAAGAAGATAAGAAACAAACTATGCAGAATGATGACGATATTACTTAAATACATTTGAATAGACATATAAATATGTTCTTCGATTGAAAAAATATATTATTTATATTCTTATATACCTAGATTGAAATTCAAGGGTCGTCATGTCTTTATCAATGATTGATTATCTCTTGTTATGCGTATATCAACTGTTCGATCAATATCGTACAATTATTTTTATATTGATGTGTCTAAGTATGATAATTGCTTTTGACATATAATTCTTCGCATAGTTTGATATTTTCAGTAATATCAACATGGTTATTTAATAAATTCTGGATGAATCGATTATTGTATTCAAGCATGCAATCTATGCACGGTAAAACAGTTCTTATTACTGGTGGTAATGCTGGTATTGGATATGAAACAGCTAAAGATCTTCTTCGACGAGGTTTGATTTAATGTTTCTTTGATGTTTATCAAGGATTTCTTTTTGTAGGCGCTCGTGTTATTATCGCTTGTCGTAATATGGATAAAGGTCATCAAGCATTAATAAAACTTTGTTTTGAAACTAAATGTAACGAGAAAAATATCCGATTAATGGAATGTGATTTATCTTCTTTTGATTCTGTTCGTAAATTTGCTAAATTATATAACAGTGAAGAAGATAGACTTGATGTATTGATTTGTAATGCTGGTCTTATTTATGCACCGAATATTTATAGTAAAGATGGATTGAATTATGTCATGCAAACTAATTATCTGGGTCATTTTCTATTAACAAATCTTCTTCTGGATAAATTAAAAAAATGCAAACCCAGTCGAATTATTAATGTCTCATCTATTGCACATAAATGTGAGAAAAAAAAAAGGTGAATAAAGTTTTAATTTTATCTTATTTTGTTTTGTTTATAGATCCTCGAACGAACGAAGGATTGACAGCATTAACAAATTTTAAAACAGATGCTCTGTGGGGTTCTTATTGTCCGTCTAAAGCATGTCAGATTTTATCATCCTACAAACTTAAACATGATCTACTTAGTAATCTCTGAATATTTTTCTTTACTTTCAACTAAGCGTTATTTTATTTAATAGATCAAGGTGTTCATGTATTTGCATTAAATCCAGGATGGGTATGGACTTCTTTTCAAGATCCATTACGCCCAGCAGTTGGTATATGGCTCTTTCCTATTGTTTATCCATTACTACGTATTCTTAAATTTATTTTTGCTAAAACACCGTATGTAGGTGCTCGTACAACTGTCTATTGTGCTGTTGAACCATCATTAGAACAATCCAGTGATTTGTATTATGAGTATGTATTAAATTAATCAACAAACACAAATATCAAGTGATATACTTTTTTAAGGAACTGTGCACCTGCTAAACCTATTCCATTATGTACAGATGAAAAATCGGCCGAATATTTATGGAAAATAAGTTGTGAAACAGTTGGATTGTAGTGTCATATCTGTCTTTTGTATCTCTTTTCATATCAAATACAACATTGAAATAAAAAAAAGAAATATGAATAACTAGCTATAAATGAAATAAGATTGCTTTTCAAAGAATTTCATGATAATTCTTTAGCACAGCTATTTATTGTTTATTAACGATCAACTGATTTAAAAATTGAACAAGAAATTCTATTCTATTTCACTTTGCAAAGGACTTAATTTCTCAAAAAATAAAATTGATTCGATTAATAGTAAATAATTTCAAATGAAACAAAAAAAAAATAAGATAAATTCTCTTGGCGTATTATGTATTATCTAAACGAAACTAAGATGAAAAAAGGACTTAAAATAAATCTTTGGATCAGACATCATCTATGTTCTTATACATATAAATATTTACCTAAGTATCTCATAAACAATTGATCAATCACAAAAT
>CAJNOP010000083.1:265079-295109 GCA_905250075.1 Rotaria sp. Silwood1
AAAGTACGAGGGTGTGGGTGTGAGTGTGAGTCTTGGTGAGTGTAGTTATAATTCTTTGCTTCATCTACACCCACACCCACCCACACCCCACACCCACACTCACCCACACGCACACCCACACCCTCGGATGTCCCGTAAAATCCCGTTTGTCCAGTTAACTTAAAGGCAACTAACGGAACTTTTTCTGCTCGTCTGGTTATTGCCTCTCACTCGTTTTGTTGCCATGACAAATGCTTTTTTAATGTGGGTTATCATCCTCTGATCGAAGCATTAGTCATGACTCAAGTCAGTCACTCATTCTCCAAACCTAGCCATTATTTCGAAACGAGAAAAAGTTTGCCAAGATCATGAAAAAGGGACGAGTGTTTACTTGAAATCCGTTTTTCAAAATCTCGATGCCGCTCAGGATCTACCAAAATGCGCAAAACAATAATTAACAGGTGAGAGTTTCCGTGTACGGTCACACAAGACTCAATCTAAAAAAAATCATTGATATTTCAAATACTACATGCAATAGTTTTTTTATTTGGTAATATTTGGTATAAACTAATTATTTCTTAACTTGTCACCTGAGCCAAGATAGCTGAACGCAGCTGAAGCTCATTGTTTGTTTCTCTCCAGGGGTGAATAGTGGAATTCTAGAATCCTTGAATTCCAAGGATTCCCTATCGTATCTTAGTAGACTCGGTAGAATTATATAGAATTCCAATTCTGAATTCCATAGAATTTGAGGCTTCCAGAATTTCGCTATTCATCTCTTGTTTTCTGTGCGAAAGTCTAAAATTTAGAAATAGAAGATGTCGCATAGGTTCGTACTCTGACGTTTTTCTAGCTCTTGCAGGCAGCCGCCATTTTTATTCAGGGTTTGCTCAAGTAGAAGTCTAGTTTTCTCTCTGTTTCATTTCTCTTTATTTTATTTAAATGTTAAGATATTTTCATACAAAAAGTTAAAATGTATGGCACGTTTCGAGATAACGATTGAAAAAATTCGGAACATTCTTTCTTTTTCGATTTTGTCCGGATCCCGATTGTCCCGCTCCAATTTTTTTCGGGACAGTTCCGATTGACCCGCGGGACGGGACAAACGGGATTTTTAGGGATTCAGAACTGTCCCGCAGGACTCTACTAGAAACACTTCAATAGTAATTATCTTTTTTTCAATGCGTTCATTTCTAAATGGAAGATTTATGAATTAAGTTAATCTAAAATGTTTTTGAGTTAAGTTTTTCATATTCTACTACTTTACGAAGTTTTGTACGGAAATTTTAAAACGCTAAAGATTGATGTTGTATTAGAACTAATTTTTTTTTGGTAAGAGAACCTCGTCAAATGATCGATGGCTTGTGAGATAACTCCTAACTTATTCGATAGGTCCTATGGAGACTAGAGAGAGTCCAGAAAAATTTGTGCTCATGATTTTTTCTTCTTGATTTATGAATATTTTAGTGAGTCTCTCAATGAAATATCGCATTGTACTCATCAATTGGCTTTTGAGTTCAAATTTTATACAAGTTTTCATTGGAATTCATTCTTTTTGAAGGCGTCAAGCTCTCTAGCATGTCGGACCCTCAGATACCAACATTAAAAATTATAGTGATTCTTTATTGATCGCAGAATACAAAAGGTAATACCTCGTACATTCTACGATTTGACTTTTTCTTCATTCAATAAAAAAATGTTTGAATACAGAAAAATAGTTGTCATTGTCATTTATTTAAAATCTAGTTGATATCATTTTTAAAAAAAATGGAGTCCTTTTTATAAATAAGAATTAATAGACATACGTCTTTTTTCTTTTGAATACCATCTGATGCTATATGCAGTAATTTTTTGTAGGGCGCATTTTATTTATTAAGTTAAATTTCTATTGTATGAGAAACAATAGATGAAAATCACAATTAGAGTTCTGGTTCGAATCAACATCTGCAATATTAGTTTATAGATATATGCTACAAATTGTTCTTCTACTGTTAAAACATTATTTCATAGCAAAAGTTATTGATAACAAATATTTTCTATTAGTGCTTCTTGTAAAAGCAACCTTTTCGCTTGTTTTATATTTTAATTTTTGAAATATATACCTAGAAATTATTTTGCTTTAATGTTTGACACTACAAAACAAAAAAGAATTATCCATCAACATAAAAGATACATTTATAGATTATTTATTTGAATTAAATTTCTCTTATTAATTTTACAGTGCTTAAAAACAAAGTATTTTTAAGAGGTTTGACATCATTCTAGAGTGAAAATCGATTTGAAATAAAATCAAGATGATTAATGATAAATGAAAGTGGGAAGATTTGACCGTAACCATAATGATTATTAAAATAATCGAATACATAATCAACAGAATGTTGCTGTTGTTTGACGGCTTGTATCAACATTTATTTGAGAAACATTTTGTAATATTGAATGATTATCTTTGAAATTAGGACAACACTATCTAAAAGGAATCAATTTATTAAAATATCATATTGAATAGAAATATTTACCAATGCTATCCATGATATCGAAGAACATCGAATTTCGAAGTCGAATCAGACATTTGGAAATTGTTGGATATACGGAGAATTCGATAGAATACCATTAGATGATGTTGAAATTACATCTCGATATTACAAACAAATTTAATAAAAAAGAATCAATAACTTACTATTCGTTAAGTTCATCCTATATTCCAGTCTAAAATGAAAAAACAATAAAATAAATAATTTATACTAACTTTTCTTTGTTCCTTGTGTTATATAGCTCCTTCGTCATCATAACAGTCATTTAGAAGTGTGCATGCTTTACGTGGGTAAACGGAAAACAGCTCCGCATCGTCATAAAAAATATATCACCCATGTTGTCTAGTAATCATGAAAAGCAAAAGAGGATAACTATAATCCCACAGGATTTCGTTGAATTCGACAAGTTCTCATGGTCGGACATAATTGAATCCGACTGTGTGACTTCGACCTAAGATCGAGTAGCTATTTACCTTATTTTTTTGATTAACTATCGAATCCATGTTATTAAGTATGAAAATGTTTAAAAAAACGTTAGATTTGAAGTAGTTAATCAAACAACAAAAAAGACACAAAATTTTGTTAGCAATAAAGCAGCTATTCAAATCATTTAGTAGCTGCATATAGTTTTTAAAAAGTAGCTTTATTTCGTAGCTTAGAAGGAGTTGATGTCTTCGAATTATGAGAAAAAGTCTTCGAGAAACACGATTAACAAGATGAAATAATTAATAATGAACAACTCATTGTATGGAAGATCGTTAGGGATTGTCAAGAATAGCTTCAAAGAAGAATATCATTGATAAATAATACCGAGAGCACTAGCTCGTAGATTGAGAGATGCCAAATTCAATTCCAACTGTCTTCTTTCTATTTTAGATAGGATTATTTTTATTTAGAGAAAGTGAACATTGTGAAGTTTCGCCTTTTCAACTTTATTCTCTGAAAGAAAGATTAATGTCACACGATTAATAATGGTGAAACATAATTTTTGATTATTTGACACATTACTTAATTTAATACAGTTAAAATAGAATATTTAAGCCTGAAAATAGAATCGATGTTTTATTGAAAATTGTCTCCTCTTTTGTAAAAGAATGTTTGTATACACATCAGGATGTTTTCATAGTGACTGATGGGTTTATAAAATTGCACTGGTACAAGCTGACATAAGATTTGTGATCTAGTCAAGACTATATGTGATCTTTGCTATTAAAAGTTGCTCAAAAAAACAATTTTTTACTATTATACATTCATTATGAGTCCAAAATGTATCTCAAGAAAAGAGTAGAATAGACAAGTGCAATATTCTGTTTGCTCTTATTGCACCTATACTATCTTTCTTCAAAATCAATTTTACAGTACAAATGTATGAAGAATAAATAGTAAAAAAATTGACGCAATACCACTGATGACATCATTATATATGTCCATATATTTTTTTCTTCCCTTTTCAGCAATAGAAATGGTAACCATCATTTGATATAGACTCAATCTTCTTTGCTTGTTTCTCTTCCGTTACGCTTGACTTCTGTCATCCCTCGATCATCATTCAAAGTTCGCAATTAGTATCGACACTTCATTAAATAAATATATCAACTCGTTGACTTCTATTTATTCATCTCAAAAATTATTCTTTCTTGACACCGTCATTTATACTCTTTCATCATTTTGGCATGAAGAACTGTTTAGATCATGTCGAAAATGGACAAAACATTGTAGATAAGAAACAACAAAATTCATTTTCTGTTTCAACCATATTTCTGCCTGATGAAGTAGAATTAACAACACATCAAGCGAATAGAACACCAGAGCATGATTGGAACAAAACTATGTCTTCCACTGTTGCGAATAGAGAAGATCATGGGACGACAGAAACTTGGTCCGATGATAAAGTGATGCAAGAAACGGAGAAAATCTTGAAACGCAAACTCGATTTTCACTTATTACCACTTCTTTCGTATGTCATTCTCAGATAATATTAAAGAAAATGATTTATATTTGTTATCATTAGAATCACCTATTTACTTTCGTATCTTGATCGATCAAATATTGCCAATGCTAAATTGGGTGGTCTTGCAGAAGATACTCATTTGACTTCCGAACAATATCAATGGTAATATTTTCAGATGTGCATAATGCGCTAGAATGTAAATATCGAGTTTTACAATTTAGGTCATTGTCAATATTTTTCTTTGGTTATGTTTTCTTCGAAGTACCATCGAACATAATTCTTCGTCGTTGGCGTCCATCAAGATGGATTGGTTTAATAATGTTGGCATGGGGTAGATCAAAGTGTCATTAGTTCTTAATCAATATGCATCGATCAATTATTCTTTTTTCAGGTACTGTAGCTGTGAGTCTAGCAGCTGTAAAAAATTTTGCTGGCCTTCTTGTATGTCGATTTTTACTTGGTACATTCGAAGCTGGTCTATTTCCTGGTCTAATCTATTTTATGTCATTATGGTATCCGAGAAAAGAACAAGCTATTCGACTCGGCTTCTTTTGGTCTTTTTCGGCACTTGCCGGTGCTTTCGGCGGTCTCTTAGCGTTTGGTATTGGTCACATAAAATCATCGACATTGTCAGCATGGCAACTGATATTTATCGTAGGTTGATCTTTTTATGTAGACAAGATAATGTCATAATTTTTTTGTATCTCATGTGATAATAGATCGAAGGTATTCCAACAATTGTCGTAGCTATATGCTGCTTTTTCTTCTTACCTGATTCTCCTGAGCGTGCACGATTTTTAAGTAATAAAGAACGTGAAATTGAGATTTGTCGTATAAGTCAGGATGCCGGTGCTTCTATTAATCATTCATTTAGTTGGTCACAAGTTTGGTCTGTATTCACCGATTGGAAAACTTATATTTACTCAATCATTTATATCACAGGAACAATTCCATTACAAGCAGTAACTCTTTTTTTACCATCTATTATCAAAGGTATGGGTAAATGGACAATTGTTCAAACACAATTAATGACTATTCCACCATATATTTGTGCTTTTATTGCCATTATTATTGTTTCACGTAGTTCTGATTAGTAAGTCTCTTCATGATTGTATATTTTGTGTATCGAAAAACAAAAATATTCATCTGTCTAGTTTTGTCGAACGATCTTTTCATTTGGTTTTAATAAATCTTTTTTCGATGTGTGGTCTTCTCCTTCTGATGTTCATCGAACACCAACGTGTAAATATTCTCTATATGAGTATTATTTTTCTTACAGCAGGTACCTATGCAAATGTGAGTGTCAAAGTTGCATGGTTTAATAATAATTTGTAAGTTGATATTAAAAAAATTATATTCATAATATACTTATTGTTGTTTTTTGTTGTCTATTGATGATAATCTAGTGCTTCATTAACTCGTCGTGCTGTTGCATCAGCAGTTATTGTCTCCTTTGGTACGATTGGTGGAGCAATCTCAGGCCAGATATATCAAGATAAACAGAAACCAAGATATTTTTTAGGCAATACAATTGCTTTTGGATGTGTTGCTTTACAGACAATACTCATCATTATTCTTCGTTTTATATTTATTTATATTAATCGTCGACGACAAATACTCAACGATGATCAAAAACAACAACAAATTAAACGATATGGTGGAAGTGAATTAATCGGTGATCGACATCCAGAGTTTCGATATACTTTATAAAAAAACAAAACGCTATTCGTCACTATACAGAAGATATTGTTTATTATTTTTATTAAATTATTTCGGATCTTCAGTTCTTTGTTTTTTTTTTCACTGACTATTGTTGTTTTCATATGAAATATAAACTTCAATACATTATGCCTTCGAACTCTGTTCTATTTTGAACGTTGACATATGAGTTTTTTTTTTACATTATTCTAAGTGAAATACAACAAGTAACACAATTCTACATCAAAATCGAAAGATAGATATTCAATCTTTTCTCAGTGATAAGTGATGCCACACTAAAACAAGAAAATTGCAACTTGAACGAGAAATAATTATCGAAGATAAATACCGAAATGCTTTACTACAGGATTAGAATTGAATATCAATCAATGGAATAGTGTATACTGAACATGATTGAAACATATCGATTCAATAAAATGATGATCAAATATCACGATGATGATGACATAAGCAAACCTTGTCAGCTTATCGTATTCGACTATCTAAAGGTGAAACAATATCAAGTAATTTAGTCGATGCAGCTATAATCAATATTTATGCAGCTATTATATATCACTAGCAACAACGTCGATGAATGGATTCAATCGATGATTATTCAATAGCAATTACTCGAGAAAAAAATATGAGCAAAACAACGGTGACGCTGTTTATATTGCAACTAGAAAACGATAGTGAGATAATTTTATGAATAAAATGTATTCGTTTTGAACTTGGAAAATCCTTCAAAAAATAAGACGAAGAATACAGAACGTAATAAATCTTTTGTTTAATTATCATTATTGTTATCATTTTCGTCTTCTAGTGTAGTTATGCGCATCATCAAACTCATCATTTGAAAATTATGTGATAAAAAGAAAAAAAAATCGAATGAATAGAAAGAAAGAAACAGAAACAGAATCAATAAGATGAGCAAAAGACCCATGTCGTCTGTTTTTTAAGCAACTGAGACGCAATTACATGTAGTTATGAAAAGAAAATCGTGATCACGCGCAACTACGCGTCATTGCTTCGCCATTGGATCGTTATCAAAAACGTGAATGAGTGTCTGTTTTCAATGTAGTATTTGTATTGCTGTTATCGCTAAATTGCAACACAATATAGATTGATTATAAGAAATTCATTTTACCTTCAATCTGTTTTCGCTTATATTTTTTTGTAGAATGTCCTCTGATAGTGACACTATATTGGTCAATCTCCTTATTGATGAACATTCATCCATCAGTAGTTCTCAATCTAAGACAAAGACATTTTCATCTGAAGGTTAGTTTCTATTTGCATAGAAAGAAAAAAACGAAATAACTACTTTTATTGATTTGTTTGTCTTTATGATCTAAGGTTCATGTTATTGGGGCAAGGCATTACTTATCGGTTTACTTGTCTTCGCTGTCATTAGTATTGTTCTTGTTCTTCTGTTTTTCACTATTGGAAAAAAACTTAAGAAAAACAAAAAATCAACAACAAGTGACACAATTACAACAACAAAAACTGTAGAACTCAAAGATATATCATCAAACCCAAAGTATCAACCAATACCAAATGTTTAAACATTTTTCTTATCTTTAACTTCTCGTTTTATCTTTTTTTTTTTTTTTTAGTTCAGCGTGCGTTTTTTCCCTCTCTTTTAGTCTACGTAGTATATTGATAAAATAATTAGGATAATGATCGTTCGTCCTATTTCTATTTTTTTTTTTCTTATAATATACAAACAAAGAGATTAATATTGATTGATAACCTTATTGACTCAATCCATTCATAGATGATTAATATAACTCGTATGCTTAAATATTTCAATATATGATTTATGAATATTAAATGATTAAACAAGTATTGAATATAAAAAAAGAAACCATAAATCATCAATCGAGAAACTATTTCAACTTATTTTTCTTATTATATGTGTATGAATGTAGATGAGTGTGAAAGAATAAGACTCTAACTAAGCTTACTATTTTCATATTACCTTCAATAAATTTAAGCTATGGAAAAATAATCTAAATTTATTTTAAATTTGATTTACGCATTAATTAAATTGAAAATATAAATTGTGACACCCTTACAAGAATCTATTACATCTACACTCATTTAATATTTGTTAATATTTTTTTTTTTTGAAATAAAAAAGTTATCGTTATTTTAACTTTTTCTTTTCATCAAAAAAAGAATGTTGAATAAAATCAAAATTTTAATTTTGACCACAGCATATATATCTCATTTTCAACAAAATGAGCCGTCGTGACAAACACGTACATGAATCAATATTAATTATGCATAATGGCATATTAATTTGAAATCTTGAGGTACATACGTCATCAGAAATAGTCTTTTTTCTTGTGTAATTTACTTAATTTGTTTTTTTTTCCTAAAGATATTTGAAAAATAAGTGAACATTAAATAGTTACCTTGATTTTCTTTTTTGGCATATTCCATATATATTTGCTCTTTATTTTTTCTATATTCAAAAATAAATAGGTATTACATATATATATATGAAGAGTAACATCCTACATATAATTCAACAGGAACTGCATTTATAATTTGACTCAACTATAACAGAGTGCTGCATTAGTAAAAATATTTAAAAAAAGAAATTATCAAAGTTATTTTTTTACATTATCATTTTGAGAAGTAGTTGTCCTTGAACTTTTTAGAAAATTACACAAACTATCTTTTGGAAACAAAGTTCAAGTCAAAGTATCGAAAACTGACTGAAATATTCATTAAATATTGAATGCATAATTCTTGAGGAAAAAAAAATTATTTTGATAAAATTTTTACTAATTTAATAACTTCTTTCAATTAATGAAAATTCTATTGAGTAGTAGCTTCGATGTTATTCTTGAGAACTATCTGTATTCAAAACCTCTTTACCTTTGAATATGGAGAAGGTACAAAAAATAATTACAATAGAGTCATTACGATATTTCTACAAAGAGCACACAACCATCAACAGCATCTTTAATTGATTGATTCAATCAATGATTATTCAATAGCAATTACTCAAAAAGTATACTCAGCAAATTAACGGTGATGCTGCTCAGATACTGCTAGAAAACAATGGTGTGGTAAATTTATTACCTAAAAATAATTTATCTAAGTCAGCAGAAGAAAAAAAAAATCAAGATCAATACTTGGAATACGTATAAATATTGGAATGGATAAACTTAACTACTAGCTGGTAACATACAAAGAAAAGATAAAAAAAACAAAGAACTGGTCGGCATATTGAAGATTTTTATTCTGAATAATAGATATGTATATATATATATAACAAGAATGAATGAGCAATATACAACTGTTGATGAAAACAAGAGTGGCAAAACGACCAATTTTATATAATAACTATAACCTTAGTTCATGAGCTCAATTTTAATCGATATTTCATCGCTTTTTTTATTCCTTTCATTTAGAACTATGAATTCCTTGAACATGATATAAATAATACAGAACGCAACAAAACTTTTATCGAATTACCATTATTGTTATCAATCCGTCTTCTGTCTTATTGTATATCATCAAACACATACTTTGAAATTATGTTATAAAAGAAAAAAAAAATAGAATGAATATAGAAAGAGAAAAATAAAACCAACAAAACGAGCAAAAGATGTATGTTATCTATTTTTTTAGCAACTGTGATGCAGTTACATGTATTTACGAAAAAGAAAATCGTAGCCACGTGTAGTTATGCAAAAAAAAGTCGTATATGTCTGGTAACTACAGGTTTTTTTTTCTAAGTACACATAACTGAGTCATAACCAGCTTGTAATCGAAAACGTGATAAGTATCTCTTTTCTAATGTTATATACGTTTTGCTGTTGTCACTAAATTAAAACATACTATAGATCGATTATAATAAATTTATTGTACCTTCAATCTATTTCCGTCTATACTTTTCTCAAACAATGTCTTCTAATAGTGACACTGTATTTGTCAATCTTCATATTGATGGACATTCGTCATTTAGTAGCGCTCGACCTAAGACAGACATATTATTATCTGAAGGTTTGTTTCTATTTCATAGAAAAAAAAAACAACAATGAAATACTTTTATTAATTTATTTGTCTTAATGACTTAAGGTTCGGGATCTTGGAACAATACATTATGTATTATTCTTACTATCCTGTGTATCATTGGTATCGTTATTTCTCTTATCTTTATATTTTTTGGAAAGAAATTTAAGAAAAATAAACGATCAAGAAGTGGCACAATTACAACATCAAAAGATGTAGAAATCAAAGGTACATCACCATATTCAGAATATCAACCAGTACCAAATGTTTAAATATTTTTTTCTTTTTCATTGGTTCTTCTTACTTTTAAATTTTTACTTTGTCTTTTTTTTTATAATTCAGTGTGCGTAGCGTTTTTGTGCAAGAAATTAATGATTAATAGCTTTATTTCTTTGATTTTTTTTTCTTATAATACCCACACAAATATTCATGTTGATTATTATCCTTATTTGCTCAATGAACTCATAAACAATTAATAGCACTTGAATCTCATGTTCAAAAATGGATAATATAAGAAAGTACCGCATTAGTAATATTATTGAAAACAATTTTATCAAAGTCATTTTTTTTACATTTTTCTCTGTAACGAATTACTCAGTGAGTATTTAATGAATGCATTTGTCAGTTGTTGATGTTTTGAGTTCAGTTTTTTTTTTTCTATACTCGAAGCGTCAAAATCTGATAGAAATATTCATGAAATACGGAATAGATAATTCTTCTTTAAAGAGAGAAATATCTGTTGAATAATATCTTATATGCTATTCTTAATATATGTATATATTCAATGCTTTGACATGTTTGAATATGGAAAAGATAAAAATCGAGTGTGTTACTTCTACAATACGCTTTATAAATATTGATTATCATAAGGATAAACTTTTTTCGATATCGAGATAAATATCTCAGAGTAATTTTGTATATATACCATTAGTTCATTTTTTTTTTGTAGTCAAAGCCTTTATTATGATGTTAAGAAGAAGAAACAAGAAAAAAGAGATGATATATACAAAAGGCTGGAAAAACAAACGGAGAGACGCATGACGAATGTCTTTTGTCTCATGAAACATGTTTATACGTTGTGTTTAGTTTTAACGTTGTACATGATGCAAACTTCTAGTATCCGAATCCGATATAACAATTTTTACATGGATTCTGTCGATTCATCAGTGATCTATAATAACGATGTATATATTATATATAATAGGTAGGTGATTTGTTTTTCATAGTTGATTGAATATTTCTTCTAGGTTGTTTTTCAGTACGTTGTCGTTGTTTGATGTTGCAGTTTGAATATATCGTTGGAGTAGTGTAATAGCATATTCTTTTATTTTTGTAACATTGCTAATTTTATGTATATATTCAACTGATGTATATATAGGTAATCCTAAAGCAGCACGAATGGCTTTGTTTTGCATAATTTGTAATCTTTCCCATATTTTATCATTTGCTGTAAGCAGAATTGGATAACCGTATATTATCATAGTTCTTGCTATTGATTTGAATATATTCAACATTATTTTGTCGTTTGGTTCGTATGCCGTTCTGTTTAAAAATCTAAGCAAACTGAGGTTCATATTTGAAAGTTATCATCAATGAGTGCGATCACAATCGAAAAATTGTGAAGATCTTCTCATGCTATTTTCTTTACAACCAGATCTTAATGCAGCAAAAGCAAAGTATAAAGGTATTTTATCTGCTGCATGTTTGTTTAATTTTTTGATATTTTTTTCCATGTATAACTTCAATCGTACGAAACACATGAATTGTATGAGCGAAATCTAGATAATTAAATTGTTTTTATCATTTATTACAATTTCAATCTATAGCAACTCTGTAATTATATTGCTAAATATCAATGCAGCAGTAATAAAATAACCTTTCACTAGGAAATTATATTTACTTATTGCAACCTAATAGTTCTTCATGAGATAGAAGAGCAATAATAAATTAGGTATCTACATTTGATTATATTAGTTTACAAAGTTTTGTAATATTTAATATCGATTAGCTCATACGTTCTTATATCAGTTAGCATTTTAGTATTTATCTATAACTATTTCAATTCCAGAGTAATATCATTTAGAATATTTTATTAGTTCATCCATTTTAACTATTTGTCATCCTATAAAAACAATAGTATTGCTATTTGATGGAAAAGAAAATAAATTTCCTGTCAAAAACTAATTAGCCTTCAAACTAATTTGATATATTAAAGAACTCATTGTAGAAAAAGTTTACATCACTTGTTCCAAACTTTAAAGAATATTGCATCAGATTGAAAAAGAAAACTGTAGTAAATGCCTGCTAATTTATATGAAATATGTGATATTTTCTTAGACATAGTGCAAAGATCTTCTGCAAATTAGCATATTTAACATAACATTGGTCTATTCTTAATTGTTTACATTCTATTAGTCGTCTTGGAATAGCTCTTCTTTCTTCGATTCTTATTCTACTGATATACTGAAGAATATTATGTTGTAAATGTAATTCTTCTTTTTTTTAGATCTGCTTTCAATGATCTCTATTGTTATTCTCATCCGATTTCTATAGTTGACGAGTATAAAGCATAAAATGAAGTAGATAAATGAGAAATAGTAACAACAACATCACAAAAAATTGAAAACGATACAAATTCTTTGGTAGAAGATTATGCCGATGATGAAATTCTTCTTTATTAAACTATTAACTTAATTGTTAATAATCTATCTGAACATTATTAATCGATCTAATCAATGATTATTCAATAGCAATTATTCAAGAAGTATATGAATAACTCAGCGATAATGATGCTCATATTACTGTTAGAAAATGATAGTAGAGTAAGTTTATTAATCATAATAGATTTTTTCATTTCTTTCGTTTTAAACAATCGAGCTTCTTGAAAAAAACAGGCCGAGTAGTACATAAAACAACGACATTTTTGCTGATTCATCGTTCTTGATGTCGTTTCGTCGTCGATCTTGTTGCAAAATCATCAAGCTTATAGTTTAAAATTATGTTTCGAAAGAAAAAAAAATAGCATGAATAGAAAGAAAGCAACAAAAATAACATCAATAAGGTGTGCAAAATACACATGTCATTTTTGTTTTTATTAACTGTGATGCAGTCACCACAAAACAATATTGGTTACTTGTGACTACGATTTATTTTCCTCGTAACTGCGTCGCAATAAGATTTTACTCGAAACATCAATAAGTGTATGTTTTCTGTGTTGCATTCGTATTGTTGTTATTGATAAATTAATCCAAAAAAAAAAAACAAAAATATCGATTGATTATAAGAAATTTCAATAGTATTTTCAATCTATTTTGGTCTATACTATTCTTAGCAATGTCGACTGATCTTGATATTGGATATGACGATGATCGTTTTGATAAACATTCATCATTTAAAAGTTTTGAATCGAAGATAAATGGATTTTCATCTGAAGGTCTGTTTTTATAATATAAAAATAAACAAATAACCGCTTTTATTAATATATTTGTTTTAAAGTTTCTGGGCCTGACAAAGATATATTCACTATTACTTTAATGATTCTGTGTATTATTGGTATGATTCTTGCTCTTGTTTTTATAATTTTTGGAAAAAAATTTAAGAAATATAAATCAACAACAACTGAGACAATTACAACAACAAACGCTATAGAACTCAAGGATATGTCATCAAATCGAGAATATCAACCAGTTTCAAATGTTTAAATATTTTTGTCATTCGTTCTTTTTATTTATAATTTTCATTTTGTCTATTTTTTATAATTCAGTATGCGTTTTTTCTTCATTTTTGATAGACATAATGTTTTTATGCTAGAGGACAATGATTGGTAGTCCTATTTGTATACTTGTTTTTGTTTTTTCTTCTCATATATACGCACACATATTAATGTTGTTTATTTATAATCATTGACTAAATCAATTCATAGATGATTAATATTAATTCGATGGTTAAACATTTCAACTTATGATATTCATGAATACGAAATGAAATAATTATTAGTTATAAAACAAATCAAGAAAATATATCAATTTGTTTTTTTTTTGTTAGTTTAAGTTCTTTAAAAATAAATTTGCTAGTAAACATTCTAATTTAATTTTAGTATAATATATTATTTATTTAATATATATTAAAATGATAGATTTTTTTTTTTGATTAAAGCATATCTATAGAATTTTATTTTTCATTATCTTCAATTGTACTTGTACTTTAATGATCCTATGAATAGCATAATCATTAAGTTAGACTTCAATTTTATCAAAACTAAGAATTAATCAATTAATTTTTACTCTAACTCATACCATAGAGGCCACTAGTTTCATACACATTCGTCAATCTAGTTCTTGATTGGTAAATTTCAATGAAGCAATATCTGTTTTTCCTTATATTAAAACTCTCGATACATACAAAAAAAAACAAACTTCTGTCTCATATTGAGATAAATCTTTAAAAACATCGAACAAAATGTCTGCACCAGTTACAACAGTAACAACCGTAGTAACACCAGCAACAGAACCCTTTACACCAGAAGAAGATTTCTTTTCAATAATTCATCAGTTATTTGATCAATATCGTACAGCTATTTTCGTACTCACTGGAGCTGGTATTATGTTTCTTTTTGTTTTTTTCTTTATCATATTCTTACTAACTGATGTTTCCTTTTCAGCAATGACAGCATGGTTATACAATAAATTATGGGTGAATCGAAAATTTTATCCTAGTATGCAATTAATGCAAGGTAAAACTGTCCTTATTACAGGTGGTAATACTGGTATTGGTTATGAAACAGCAAAAGATCTTCTTCGACGAGGTTTGAATTAGAGTGATTTTTTGTTTGCTAAATATTCAATTGTTATTCTAAGATTATTTATAGGTGCTCGAGTTATTATCGCTTGTCGTAATATGGATAAAGGTCGTCAAGCTATTCGACAATTATGTTCTGATACTGAATGTGAAGAAAAAAATATTCGATTAATGGAATGTGATTTATGTTCATTTGAATCTATTCGTAATTTTACTAATTTATATAATAATGAAGAAGAAAGACTTGATGTATTAATATGTAATGCTGGTCTTGCTTGGACTCAATATGTTGTTACAAAAGATGGATTTAATTCTATTATTCAAGCTAATTATCTTGGTCATTTTTTGTTAACAAATTTACTTTTAGATAAATTAAAAAAATGTCGTCCAAGTCGAATTATTAATGTTTCATCGGGTGCACATAAAAGTTTGTATTAAAATGATTTCAATATATTCTATATTATTTTATATTTAATATAGGAGTTAAATCTATTGATTGGTTTGATGTATTTACACAATTTAAAAATTCTCGTCTATTAGGTGTATATGCATCATCAAAAGCATTTCAGATATTATCAAGTTATAAATTAAAACAAGATTTACTTGGTAATCTGTCTGAGTTTTTTTTTTTTTGTTTCATTTTCTTCTTTTATTTTAATTGTTTTCTACTTAGCCGAAGGTGTTAATGTATTTGCATTACATCCCGGTTGGGTTCGAACATCTATTCAAGCACCAATGCGAGAATCTCTTGGAATTTATCGATTTCTTATTGTCTATCCAATATTACGTATATTCAAAGCTACTTTTGCTAAAACACCAAAGACTGGTGCACAAACAACTATTTATTGTGCAGTTGAACCTTCACTTGAAAATTCAACAGATCTCTACTTTAAGTATGTATCTTTCATTCAAACAATAAGATATCGACAATTCGAAGTTTAATCAAACCTCGGTGAGTGTAGGAGAGACGAGTAGAGAAAAAAAACAACAATCGCAATCATTGTCACCCACTTCCCCCACCCCTTTGTATTCCTGAAACTAGCTTTATTTATAGCTCAATAGTCAAAAATCGCAGAAAAATTCTCATGAGAGAACTATTTCTACTGACATCTGCCATTTGAGTTCATATTCTGACAAGAAGAAAGTCTTGAAGAGACTGATAAAGGCATAAAACATTTGGTTTTTCGAAGAATAGCAACAAATGTGACGAAAAATTTAGCAAACCTCTCATCATTCGTTACCGAAGACTTATGCGGATAAATCCTTATTGACTTTCTTTTTCTAAGTTTCACTTGAAATACTAAATTTCGAATTGTCGGCACCTTACAGAAAACAAAAACAAATGAAAGATTCTATGTCTGTATTATAGAAATTGTGCTGTTGCTCGAACAACTTCATTCTGTACAGATAAGAATATAGCTGATCATTTATGGAAATTGAGTGCTGAAGCAGTTGGATTGAAATAATTGATATATTCAAATTGTCATATTTTTTTTTTTGTACTTATAAATAAAATAAATCTTAAAGATAATCAAGCGATAGAAAAAGAAAAAAAGAACGAAAAATTTATCGTTGCTATGTACTAACAATAGGTCATAACTTGTTTACTATTATCTATGCTAGTTAATCTTACTATAACTATTATATTATTAAAATATACTTGTTCGAGTGAGTGGTTCTTTTTTTTTTTAATGATCAAAATGTCATTATATTTAATAAATGTAATGCAGATGCCCAAGGTGTACCTTATAATGGTACTTGTACTTTTACTCATGATTGTGCTGATTGGCGTGATGGACGTGTAATATGTGATATGACAAAGAGATGTACTTGTAGACCAGTTCTTACTGATACTAATGGAAAAGTTTTTTGGAATAGTACAAGTCGTCGGTGTGTTTATTGTCCAGCAAGATGGTTTTTTCAAGGTTTAATTTTCATTATTATTATTATTTTTTGTTCTTTTTTGATAATATTTATTGTTTATATGTTAGGAACACGATGTTATTATTTTCCTAATGAGAAAGCGAGTTGGTCAAATGCTAGAGACAGATGTCGATATCCTTTTATGGCTGATGTAGGTTAAGAAAATGTTTATTTATTTGATATATTTCTATTATAGTTGATTGTTTTTAATAATGCTAATGATTTAAATTGGTTTCGAGTAAATATTATGATGAAACTTATATTATGAAATATATTCATATATTTTTGTAGAAACATGGAGAAGAAATGAGTGTGTCAATGATTTTTCCTGATACCTGGGATAGTCCTTATTATACTCGATTTTGGTAGATTATGATTTTTTTGTAAAATTTTAAAATAAGATAATTTTATTAAAAAAAAATGTATATATATATATATATATACATAGGATAGGTGCAATGAATGAACCATATGTTAAATGTAAGTTGATAAAAGATATAAATTTAAAAACAAAAAATGAAATTTATTCGAGTTGGTGAATTCTCATGGATTGACAATAGAGGATTTAGATTTGATCAAAATAGTTCAATGTGGTGTAGACCAAATATCAATGGAGTAGTAAGTATAATTGTATATCGAATTTTTCTTATAAGTTTTATTTTTTGTTAGCCAGCTGTCGAAGATCCACAACCATCATGGAGTAACAATAATACCAATGAAACTCGTATTGCTCTTATTCGGTATCGATGCAAAAATATTAAAATAAGAATAATCAATCTGTGTTTTCATATAGATGGAGATCTTTACGTTATAATAATCAATCTGTTTTCTGTTTAAATGATGAACAATCAGATAAATTATCAGCATTTGCTTGTGAACGAAGTGAGTTTTATTTAAATATAATTATTACATACTTGGAACTGGATCGACCAGTTCTTACTGATATCCATAGTTTAAATGATCAACATGTATGAGTCATTATCCAAAGCGTCAGCTTTAAATATTGAGCTAACACTTTTTCATTGTACGATATGAGAGCTTCACATCATGCTGATGTTCATAAAAAGTTAACCAGATATTAGAAGTTAACTTTGATCTAAACTAAAGATTTTTTTAGCTAATTGAATAGTCATAAGACTAGCACATATTAAACGTCAAAGATTAAAATAGAAGTTGTTCCTTAAAAAGAACTGATTGTTTACTTAATATGTTAAACACATTCAATTCCTTGTCAGTGAAGTCAAAAAAAAACTCCGACCAGTTCTAAGTAATCAATTATTATTTGATTTATTTGTTTTATTTATTTATTTTTTTAAAGCATCGACTAGTTTTAAAACAAGATGTGATACAAGTAATAATACTTGTCAAAATGAAGGTATATGTACTGCTGTAACGGAGAGAGAACCGATTCAATGTGATTGTACAGAAACACCTTATGGTGGTACTTATTGTACTGATAATTGTGGTTCATTACCTTCACATTGTAAATTTGAGAACCTTTCGTTTGTCAATCAATATATCAATTAATATAGGTCATAATGGTGGTAATTGTACGAAACTAGGCTATTGTGAATGTACATCTTTATGGGAAGGACCACTTTGTACAGAAGCCAAAAGTAAATCTTTTCAGTTTCTTTTTTTTTTTGCAAATGAAATTTTCAAAGAATATTAAAATTTTTTTAGATCCATGTCTTTCACATCCTTGTCAACACAATGGACAATGCATACAACTTGTAAGTTGTAGAACTAAGATCGTCATTATTTGTTAAAGAGAGAGAACTTGTTTTTTTTATTGCTATACTTTGTATGGAAAATTGATTTTCGACGAAAGAAAGCGATGTGAAATATTTATTATTATATTTCTTTTTCTTAGGGTAATACACCTAGGTGAAGAATTTGAAATTTATCTATATATAAATACTTAAGAAAATATTTAGTTTCATGTGTAATTGTGGAGATTCAGGTTGGATTGGTGAATTTTGTCATATAACTAAATGTAAAAAAGAAAATTTTACAATTCTATTTATATTAAAAACAAAAATTTTTATTTATAGATCCTTGTCCAGCTGATCGCTGTAAGTTTTTCGAATAATTTACGAATATTATACGAAAAAGAGTCATAGTAAAAGTAGTGACGGAGATAATTTAATTCCTTATAAAAAAAAAAAACTACTCATGTTGCATATTTGTTCGGTTATGATATGTGACAATAACGTCGAATTAGATTTGTCTTCGATGTGAATCTTGAAATATACAAGAATATGTGTCAATAGAACAAAAATGAAATATAAAAACAAATTCGTCAAGTTTTTATTTCATCAAATATTCGACATTTTGCCGCAAAAAATAAAGCAGACGGTCTTTGAATAGGGATCGAAGATAGATATGATATGATGTTATCATCACATAGCATATCAAATAGCTCTTATCGAAAAATTTATTATTATATATTTAATGACTGAACAATGTAATAGAGCTTCACGTTTACTATCAGTACATACAGAGTCAAAGTTCATTTAAGCTTTTTATAAGGAAATAAAGTACTTTCGCAACTATTTTCGGTATTCCCTATAATCATTTTCGTAGGTATGAATAACGGACAATGTAAAGCAGTCGGACGAGATAATTTTACATGTAATTGTATAAAAACTGGTTATCAAGGAACATTTTGTGGTATAAATTTTTACTTTATTTATCATTGATTAATAGAATTCTATATATTAAGAACAAGGTTGTTACAATACAGATAAGCCTTGTCAAAATAGTGGCTCATGTATAGATAATCAATGTTTGTGTAATCCATTAACAACAGGTGACTTTTGTGAAATAATCGACAATAGTAATTCAGCAAATAGTCAAATACAAAAAGAAACTAGTGCTTTAAAAATATGGTTAATTATTGGTTTATGTATTGTTAGTATTATAATTATTTTTGGTTTAATATATAGTCGTAAAAAATTATTTAAAACACGAGAACATCGAAGAAATTCAATTGATAATGAATATAATTATAAATCTCATGAAAAAAAAAATAATGAAAATACGGACAATGATTCTGTTAGTACAGCATTAAGTCAAGCTTCACAAAATACAAAATATATTCAAGAATAATTATTTATTTAATAAAAAATATTTGCAATTTGATAATAAATAAATTGTACTAAGTTTAATGATCGTTGAATTTGAGCATAATTTAAATGTTGACTTTGATTTACAACAAGATATGTAGCAGTTATTGATGCTTGTATATCTATTACAAATTGTTTAGCTAAGATTTGATGACGAACATCACGAGTTTCAGAGCGTTGTAAATAAAAATGTAATATCATATGAATAATATTACCTTTACCACAATTAAATGTAACAAGAACAGCATCAGATTGGTACTTTTTTCATCATTGAGGTTGAGCATGTTTCGATGCAGATAGAAAACCATTAACTAATGGATAATTAGAATCAACTACTTGTATACCAACACAGTTGTAATAATATGAAGACCGTTTTCGACTTGTTGTTGTAGTCTTGAATAAGTGAATTACTAAAATTGATGTTGGATGAGAACAACGATTACAATTACTTGAATCAGATTCATGACCATATTTACAAACTTGTTGAATAAATCCTGATTGATTCATATTATTAATTGTCTCCAATTTAATATCATCAATGCATGTTCACTGTTTCTATCTCGATCATGACAAACTATTGTAAACGACAATCATGATCATCTTTACAAGGCTTTAGTGGTTTAGAATCTATTGAACTATTTAAATTAAATACATAAAGAATGTAGTCAAATGTCATAAATCTACCATATCAATAGTTTTTAGACTTTGAAATCCTATAGAATTTACATTTTTTGTGATATTCTTCAATCTCGTCAATTTAATATGAACTAGTTTTATTACTGTCTTTTTTTTGTGTTATGAACTCATGTTTTGTGAAACACGATTTTAAAGGAGGGTTAACCTTTTACCCCCCCCATAGCGGTTCCAGAAGAGCCACTGATGAAATAACTTTATGAATAGAGTATTAGGTTGTCAAATATGCCAATGGTGTGGCCTAATCCACTGAATGTCCTGTTCCTGGAGTAGGGTGATTTGATTGATGTAAAAATCGTGTGGTGGAAAATGGGAATTGAACGACATCATAAGACTTCATTTTTTTTTCTTTGACCACATTATTGACTGGACAGAAGCAGCATCTATCTCATACTGTTGAAGTGATAGGAAAAGCGCAACGAGTAAACCGATAAAAATTAACATCAACGAATACATGCTTTTTTTTTACATCTATTGTCAAATTTAAGCCTATTTTACTCAGAGCCATTTTGTAACGTCTGAAGGAATTTAATTCATCATAAATATTATTTCGACTTCTCATGAGTTGAGGTCTATAACGCATATATTAACTTTGTTCTTGATTAGCCTCCATCTGTCCAACAGTGACAACATGGGCAATTGTGTCCCTTAGTATGCATAATTCGCGGAGTTATCATGAAGCTTTCGAAACGCATCTAATTCAGCAGTGGACTTCTTCATCGATTAATATCGCACAGAAATTCCAAAAGACCTCTATCGATTGAAAGTAGAGAACATTTTGTTTATAAAATTTCGGATTTTTGCATTTTTTTCAAAATTATCGATTTTGTAAGTCATATATCTCGAAGGCAGAGCAATGAAACAAAATATTTTTTACCAATTGGTAGCTTGTGAAATTTCCTACAAATAATGTCTTGGGAGTTTTTCAGTCTCATGCTTTCTTTATTTTCTGTGATCATGTCTACAAATGGGTCATATATGACCCATTGGGGGGTAAAGGGTTAACAATACTTATCTCTCCGCGTCATAGTCCAGAAGTCTCCGTGGATGATTTCGACTAAATTTTTTAGAATTCTTCAACATCATCAACAATTACTGCTTCTAATTCTAATTCTATTCCTAGTGAATCGTCTCAAGTATAAATTTTTGTTAATACTTTTTCTTTAACTATCGGTGCTGATTCCTCATTACATACAAAACAGTACCCATTGACATACACTGTTATTGAAAGTGAAAAAACAAACAAATATTTATGTTGGAAAGTTTTTGAATTTTCCACTAAAGAATCAAAAATATTGCTGAAAAATCAACCATTAAAGATTAATGTTTCGAGTGTGGGTGTGGGTGGGTGTGGTGTGAGTGTGGGTGGGGCGTGTGTGGGTGTGGGGTGTGGGTGGGTGTGGGTGTGGGGTGTAGAGTGTGGTTGTGGGTGAGTGTGGGTGTGAGTGGGGTGTGGGTATCAGGGCTCCGGATGGGATGGGACAATCCCATCCCATCCCATCTAATCCCATCCCATGGGACAACTTTTTCCTTCAAATATCCCATGGGATGGGATGGGATAAATCGCTAATCCCATGGGATGGGATGGGACAAAACTTTGATCCCATGGGATTTGTGTTTTTTATTTTTGAGTAAAATTTGTACATTATTTTCTGTAGAAATATTAGTTCGAGCTACTTTATAAAAGTGGAGAAAGATAGACTTCATAATGTCCTTATTACATCTGTTTTATTTTAACACAAATGAGTTCACATTTGACTCTCTTGTACCATTTTTAAGAAAAAAAAATCATTTTATATAAAATTAAATAATGAATTATCTTGTATTTCTTAGTTGTTGCTTTCAGAGTATCGAAACGAAACGATCGTTTTTACCCATAGAGGATATCATTTTATTTTAAAACAAATATTAATAAGTTATACTTTCAATCCTGTAAGATTGCGTTAAAGTAGTTGATATGAGCATAACACATGAATAAGAAACTTAGTTTATGACAAATAAGTGTGTTAGATTCGTATTACTACGTATTATTATGATGAAGACTATTATTAAAAAAGGCTGAAGAAGTCTAAGACTATTTATTATCATTTTCTTTTCAAATAAAGTCCAATTCTCTCGTGCATAAAAATAACATTTTAACAAACCGTACTAACTATTAAAAACAAAGTAATTTATTTCTGAGTTTCATGTGTTTTGTACTATTTTATTTTTTAATACTACTCCTAGCACTACTCATCACGCCATAACGACAAGAGCACATGTTTTAATTAACTTATACTTCAAATCAATTTTCGATACAACTCTCGGAAGCTCATGGTTAAGAGAAAACTAATTAGTGGATAGCAAATCTAAATCAAATCTGTTGGATTAAAACTATTTTATATTTTATTGAAATCCGTGAACATTTGAAGAAATCCCTTGAATAGTGCAACAATATGTAATAATCTTTAACCGCCTTAAAAAATCTGAGAAATCTAAGGAAAATCATCAGAATATGAGACATCAAGTTTCCGATGCCCGAGAGAAGCATCGTTAGTACTGGTTAGTGATTCGAACTATTGTGTTGCAATGTTCCAAAAAAGAAACGTCAATTCTGGACTCGAGCAGATCCTGACGAATTGAAATCTATCTTAACAAATTTCGATGAGTTGATTACCTTATTCATTAGCGTTGATCAAGATGCGCAGTATCTTTTTCGAAAAGAACCATGTGAATTAATATAAATAGTAGAGAAATTGAATGTGAAATAAAGTAGCGATATGGAAATAGTTAGGAAGAATATCAAAGGATTCAATATGACTACCATGGTGATTGGTTCAATAAATTTTAATATTTTTTCAGTAGATGTTTGTCCCATGGGTTCCCATGGGATGGGATGGGGCGACCCCTAAATCCCATGGGATGGGATGGGATGGAAAAAAAATTTTAGATATCCCACGGGATGGGATGGGACGAATCAACTCGTACCATGGGACGATTTTTTCGTCCCATCCCATCCCATCCGGAGCCCTGGTGGGCATGTCTGTCTCATAACTCATACCCACACCCTCAAGTTTCTAATTGACTGTTCGTTGTAATCCATTTGCAGAAGTATTTCTTTGAATATCTGAGTGTACATAAAAGAAGGCTCCAGTTGATTTAGATTTATACTGGGAGTTCCTTCATCCGCTGCGACAAAGCTCACAGCAACGGAATCGTGGTTGAGTTGCTTCACAACATGTTGAACGGAGGGTGTGGGTGTGGGTGTGAGTGTGGGGTGTGGGTGTGGGTGTGGGTGGGTGTGGGGCGTGGGTGTGGGTGTGGGGTGGGGTGTGGGTGTGAAGTGTAGATGTGGGTATGGGTTAGTTCTTCTTCTATAATGCACACCTACACCCACACCTACACCCACACCCACACCCACACCCTAATTCATGTAGGAGAAGTATTCTATATACCATCCTCAATCATACGCAATTCATAGTAATTAATAAGTATTAATTTTAGCACTTATCGAAACACGTGTCTTACTAGCTATGATGATTGATTTCACTTATTTAAAATCATTCACACCCACATCCACACCCTTCTATTACAAGTTAGTTTCGACTTCTTGTAACACTGAACATAGATCTTGTTTTGGATTTTCTTCTTGAAAATTCAGAATAGATTAAGCCATCTGATTGAGTCTCTTAGCCCGGACGAAACCGGTCATGGCAGCTCGGAGAAGTTATATTTATCATAACATCTTTCAATCAATAAAGCAATTGATAAGTTTAAGTTTATAGCACTTATCGAAACCGGTCTTGCTAGCTACATGATTGATATTATCTCATCTACACACCCAACCCCCACCCCACCCACCCTTGACGAAAAATATTTTTTAAGAGAACACATGTCATTTTGACTCAGATTTTGATGCTGATTTCGAATATCGCATGTATTGTGTTTGAAAAATGGTTGTTGATGATGAAAATCGTCAAATACAAGCAGAATTTCTATTCTGTGTGATGATATTTGAGAATGTTCAAGTGTAGAATGGAACTCTGGATAAAAATATTTTAAGTCGCAATGGTATCAAAAGAAAGCTGGATATATAAGCAAGTTTTTGTAAAAGTTTCATCGAGATATAATTTTTTATTATTGAGATAATATGATCTCAAGTTTTCATATCTACACACACTATAGGCTCTTAGTGACTGTATTTCAGTTTTTATTCGATCCCTAAAAAGTTTTAAAAAATGATGATTACAAGGAATTAGAATGTCTATAAGACTGCTTCTAAATATGAAATCAGAATTTCAAAACTTTCTTCCATAGCAGAGGAAAGTGAGGTTCAGGGGTCCCGATTGACCCTTGCCATGTGATCATAGATATATTTATTTATCTATGTAACTAAAAGTCTGGGAAAAAAACAATATTTCTAAATGTGTAATTGGATCCAATCTACAAAAATATGACATTAAAATGGCATCTTAGGCGGGTGGCAGATTTGGCACCTTAACGCGCGGGGTCCTTTTCTATTCAAAATCTGATTACCAAATTATCTTGTTTATCACTATTCACCCTTAAATTCTCAGTTGAATGTGACTTAGGTTTCCGATGGAAGAGAACAGGAGTTCTTCTACTGATTCTTCTATTTCAAATAAAAAACACGCTACGCACTGTCGTCGAAAAAAGTATTCTTAACACTGCATAGAACAACACCCTCTTGTTGCATCCACTTTTCTAAAAAGTATCATCATTACATATTAACCAGTACCATTTCTCGAGCGTTTATTTCATTTGATTTGCTTTCGTTGTATGCTTTTCCAGTCATTTGTGAAAGGATAAATGCTATAATTCTTTTTTCATTTTGATTCTCTTTCCTTCTATATGAAATCAAAGAAAACCGTAAAAATCTTCCTCGGACTTGAGTTTGCAAAGAATAAAAGTGATTATCGAAAAAAGGAAATAACAAATGTTCTCTGTCTCAGACGCAAAGTCAGATTCACTTAAGATTTTAAGGGTAAATAGTCACAGAAAAGATACGCTACTGATCAAATTTTCAGTAGAAGAATGTAATTCTTAGGTAAGACAAGAATAGAAAAATTATTGACACAGAGAAGCTGGCACTACATATCACGGCACTTATTATTCTCTTTACGCTGAAACCAAGCAGCAATGGTACGAATCCTTTTGGATAATTTGTATGCATGATAAACTTCAACCACCAACAAAGCATGGGCATGAGTCATGCTAACCAGCTGCGACTGTTCACTTGTAAGAGAGACTTCGAGCATGACAGGATCGTAAGCGTCTTACGAGATTCCTAAAGAAACTTGGAGAGCTATCGAGTACAGTTCTAAAACTCGAACTGTAACGAAGTTGAGTCAGAGTAGTGATTCCAACACACATCTGCAACGAGCAGTGTCGTTAGGTTCGAAGCTGCTACTCTAATTCAGAATATGATCCAATCTGAAGCTGAGATTTTGAAGTTCGGGACAAAGGTCGACCGTAACTGCTGTGAAAATGAGTAGTGGTCCATAAAAACTTTAGGATAGTGCAGAACAACGAGTGAAAACTAGACAAGAAGTTATGCTTGACAGAGCCAACACTAATCATAGCCAGTCCCATGAACCTTGATATCGAGGTTGAAGTTGATAATGTGAGTTGTGTCTGATGCTGACTTCTCACCGAGATGGATAGCAGAATGACGATTTGAACTGCAGCTTAAACGAAAATCCGACTGAAAAATGAATCTTAATCAGAGCAAGGATACACACAACGATAGTAGCCAAGGTAGCTACTAAAAGTAACTCCCCGGTTTCTGCGAGGATTAGAAACGATCCTGAGGTCAAGACTTCATCCGAATGTTGATCTCTGACGAGGAACATGTGTATGGACAGGAAATGCTTCCAAAAGTTGCAGTAGAAACCAATATTTACTGTCATAGACAGAAGAGACCTTTGAGCTTGGTTTTAATAGGATCAACGGTATTGAACAGCATACTATTGCTTGTGAAGCTTTTATATTTTACCTATTCTGTGTAACGATAGGAGGAAAAATAAATAAAGTCGTCATATAATGCACATTTTTCCAACCATCGATTAACTTTATCTTTCTTCATTTTTGAAGCTGTGTGATCGATAAGTGATAGAACAAGCAAAAGAATAATAATGTTTTTGTGCGAACAAGACCAAGTCTGACTCAATAATATATGATCATGCTTTATCCCACGTATACGGTTGAATGCACGCAAGCCAAACATTTTTTCGATATGTGCATAAGCAAAATAATGCTTTCATTTTCTTTATTAAACATCGCTGATACATTACCGACGTATTACATTCGTCCTCGCTAAATTATTAGCATCAATACAAGAAGCAAACGTACGTCTTTTAATACTGCAGTATCTTTCTAAAGCCCTTTTACTCTATAGGTATTCAGAAAATTTTTATATCCTTATGTAATACCACTAACACAATGACGCTTGCTTTACATTCATGTTAAATTCATTCAGTTTTACCCAGTAGCAGAAATCCTGAAAAACGGTTAAGATCAAACAGAAAATCTTTTGCCAAGGGATTGAGAACTGTTTTTTCTTGCACGGAGTGCTTTTCAGGAGTTTTGCTGTAAGGTAAAACTCAGAATCTGTTAGAGGCCTAAAAGTTTCTACAAATCTTCTATTTTTCAGAGTGCTTATATTCGCTCTGGAAGCGTTTCAGATGTCCCCATTTGTATTCCACGTAGTACTTGATATGCTCTATCAAACAGTGAGAATCAGATTTATATTTTCTTCTACCGTTACTTTCAAATCGAAAACTAATGTTTTGTCCCTTCAAGCTATAGAGAACTTCGGAGATATTTCCAGAAATTATTCGTCACAACTTGTCCTATGTCTTTTTCTCGGTTTTACTAAAAAGACTGGATACAATTATCCTTGGACCACAAGGAAGAAACCAGGAGCAGTTGCTAGTTCAATCAGTGTAGGAACTCCTACTTCGACTCTACATGTTTCATCGAGTAAAATCGGTTTCTTTCGACTTTAGAACGAGTGGTTTGAAGAACCGTTAATTGATCATAATCATTCGATAGAGCACATTGCTATCGTCGTCTACATTAAGTTTCATCATTCTTGAACATTGGATCACTGACAAATGAATCTTTCAAAATATGAATGCCATAGATTGTATATATCTATGGAGCTGTAACTTTTTTTGAAAAATTAGTATTGCAAAGATGGAATGCCTAAAAATGATCACAAAATTGTATATGAGTTACTCATAGCAGGGCCTTCATGTTGAAAAAGTTTTACATCAAAATTCGGCATACAATTTTACTCAAAACCTAACACCATATAGAAAAAACACACTAAAAACTAGAAATTTCGGTCAAATCTCAACGAAAGTATGAACCTTTTGGTGATTATTCTTTTGTAATGATTCTCTACATACGAACACAATATGAATGCAAATAGAGTGGATCACTCGGAAATGTTACCTCGTAAGCTTATGTAGGATTGTTTTTGAATCATAGTAATTTGTTCCCCATCAATAAATATTTTGGGAAGTTCTGTATGAAAATGAATAGCAGCCATTAAAGTATTTTGAGGCCCCTCTTATTCAGCTAGCTTCCTTAGTAAGAGTTGTCGATACGTTTTGTGAGTTCCAACGTAGAAAAACACTATTCAGAATTGTATTCTTTTAGCATTCGAAGAAGTTTGACCAAACTAGAAGTTATATATGCTATTTTACAGAAAAAAGTGCTTGAGAAAATTGCATGTTAGTTATTTTTGTAATATTCACAAGAATTAAGCAGTGAGGTCAAGAAAAAAACTTATTCCTCTTCATTGGTACAAGAGTGTTCAAATCCTACGATGAAGATAAAAATCGGAGAAGATTCTACACAAAAGGAAAGCGAACACACAGGCCTGCAAAAAGGACGATTTTGTTGAGATGCCTCCAGCTCTGAAATTCTGTTATGTATTCTTCGAACTCGCCCAACGGTCATAAGTGAAAAGCAGTTTAATTTTCTTGTGCCTCCATAGCATGCTCAGGAGCGCCAGAAAATAACGATGCCCCAGCATCAATAATCCTCCAGCGTTTTGCTCGATATCTCTTTGAGTTTTCGTAATGTCAAACCATATGGACAAACTAAACAAACATCTTTGTTCAGCTGTAAAAGGTGTACTTTGTGAGTGTAAATAAATGTTAGTATTCATGAATTTTCGAAAATATTCCTGTTTTTCATCGTATTTTTAAGCTTGTGAAAAATGCAAGCAACTTATTCTAGTCTTTTTTCTCTGGAGCAAGGTTTGAATCGTGTAAATCCCACTAAATGATACTATGCAAAGCTGGACGCAATCTGAAACAATGATACTTCGTATAATTTATGTAGGAAATAGTAAAATATAGTATGAAAGACACGGATTAGTTATTTGAAGAGTAAATGCTCTATGAAGAATCTTTATATGGTGCTTCAGTACTCGCAAGAAGCGCAAATCCGTATTAATGAAAACACTTTTAAAGTCATTATTGATATATGTTCCTAGTGTTATTATGATAATCTTGTTCTTTTGTGAAACACGATCTGATAGGAGTGTTGAAGTGTTTAGGGTAGAAATTTGCACCCACTCCCCCCCCCCCCCCCCCCCCCCCCCCCCCGCCAGAGAAAATCCAAACCCACCCCAGACCGTGACAGAGAACCCTGGTACCCATCACAGACTGTGACAGAGAATCCCGGGTACCCATCACAGACAGTGACAGAGAACCCTAGTACCCATCACAGATCGTGACAGAGAAACTGTAGTTGTAGAGCATTAGATAAACGATTAGCTACAAATGTGTTGCAAAGAAACGGAACAAAAGGATTTCCATTTAATTAGTAACAATAGATCCATCGTGTTTCACATTTTTAATCCCGCAAAGAATTGCGCTAACAGCTTTTATATCTGTATTGATCTTTTTTGTAGGACTTTATGGAGACCTCAACGGTGATTTTGTATTTTGAAAAAGAATCTGCTACGATACACTAAAAACTGATAGACGTATGTGTAAGTACCAAATTTGAGTCATAATGAGTTCCAGTGTAAGGAAATATATAAGTCAGCAGAATGACGAAAAAGAGGTCCTGCTTGAAATTCGAACCGCTGAGCTTCTATTATCTATCCGAATGGATATGTCAAAATTAATTAGACTAGAAGAAACCCTTTCGTCTGCGCTGAAAGTTCGATTGTGCTGCCATAGTTACTAACCATAAAGAGGAAACAACCATGGCTAATTTATCCTGACTCACCTGTTAATTTGAGAATATCTGTGAGAAAACAAACAGGACAAGGAAT
>CAJNOP010000083.1:295209-310241 GCA_905250075.1 Rotaria sp. Silwood1
AGTTTTTGTTATTACCTTCAGCTAACCAGTCATTTGGTTTTCGAGTTTATACTCATGTGAAACATTTTCTGCCATTAAAACAGTTATTCCTTCTTGATGAACTTCTAAACGTAACAATCGATTGAAAATATTGTGGTTTTCTCATTGAAACTGTTTACTTAACTATTTATGTTAGCAGCTAGTTAATCTCTTTATGAGTACGTTTTAACCAGTGATTATGGGTGAAAGTAGAAATAAATACAAATTTAAGTGACGTGATAATCAAAAGCTCAGACAACATGAAGAAATAACATACGGATGAAACATGATAAAATATGGGAAGCAATTGTTAACTCGTTGCTTGCTGGTGCGTCACCCATGTGTCGAAATCGAAATTCACTGCTAACATGCTTCCGTATCAGAGTTGGACTGAAGACAGGAAAAAGGACGTTGTCCTGTATCCCTCTCTGTTTTATATATTTTATTCTTCCTATCCTTTTTGTTATCAAATCTTTTTTCATTGCTGCATTTATTTTTATTGATAGTATTCCATATGTTAAGAAAATGAAGCTAAAACCTCACTAGTCTATAGCTTTTATATTTCTTATCCGTAATGAATACGTCATTAACATTTTTCGATATCAAGGGGATAGCAAAGGTGAATTTATCGAAACAAAGAACTGCTGAGGTGCCTAATGGCTTTATGCTGCCATCGGGCAACATCCGGCCGCTACGGGTCAATATTTTTCAAATTTCAGGTTTTATCTTTTATTTATTAAAGTGCAATCTTTGTAGTTTTTTCATTTAGTCGTAAAATCAATTGAGGAAAAAGATAAAAGCATGTATACAATGTTTTGATTACTCTGAGATTTACTTTTACTTTTTTCTGACAAGATTTTAGTATACTAGACTTGTAGTCCTTATCAAGTCGTGTAGCATTTTATGTTTGATTTTCATTTGACTCATACATTAACTGCAACAAAGCAAACTCAAAAGTCAATTTTATCGACAACTAGCCTTGAAACCTTTCTGCTTTATTCTTCTCCTTCGATTTCAGTATCGAGTGCCGCTTGTTTCACGAATTCACTAGCCTCTTCAAAAAATGAGTGCTACAAGTCTATACTCGAAAATTATTTTAAATGGGCAATTTTTTATGATATTTTTTACAATGACCTTGAAATTTCGTAAGAGAAATTATGGAGAGTAAAACAGCTAGATTTCGAGACTATCTTTTTAGTAAAATCAACTTTTGAGCCTGCTCCGCTACGGTTAGCTCATGAGTCGAATGAAAGTCTAACTGCAAATTTCTGTACAACTTGATCAGAGCTGCAAAACTATCATAGTTAATTGTCGCCAGAAAAAAAGTCGATGTAAAACTAAGAGAGACTGTGTGGAAGCTCTCGCAACTCAATAGGGATATAAAAGGTCTCTTCTCATTAATGGAACGAGGGATATTCCTTTTTCAGTGATAAGTATATTCCTATGAAAAAATGATATAGCACATTGCTTTGATCACTACAGCTGAAAAGCAAGTTTAAAAAGTTTGGCTCCTTTACGACGAGGTATTGCCAAATGGCGTCCGCTAGGAAAAGTCCTTGATAAAATCGTTAAAGAAGTGTATTTTTATGGAATTCCAAAATGCTTGCAGGATTCAATTCAGGGTCCTAATCAGTATTCCAATGCTTTTGACTCAAGTTTCTGTCAGGTTCAATGGTTCCGAATAGAAAAATAAATTTTTGTCCATATATTGTTATATCGATATAGGATTTCTTAAAGATATTACAAATTTTCGTAACAGATGCTTCGAAGGATTTTCTAAACAGAACAGAAAAGAAGTGAACACATCAACAACTGCTATTTAGACCTTCAGTATACATTTCGATCTGCTAGGTCAGTTGAAGTGTGTCTTGTTATTGTATGTGACTTCAAAGTTCAATATCTTGAAATCGGACTTAAATTTAAACTACTACTTCTGTTTTAAATGAATAGAAATCATCCGGAAAAGGCTGTAAGAAATCCATATCTTTCCGAATATTCTTTTCCTATTGACAAAATTTCACTATTTACATTTTGATCCCATTGGGTTTCAAAAATATATTTGTCACGTCTCTCATACGCAAGTGAAACCATAAGCATCTTTAACGGGTACTTTGTCACAGATCAGAAACAACTGTGCAATTGAAAAATATTGAAATAACTAAATTACAGTTAACACCTTATTTAATAACTTCTCAAAAATATCCTTGGGCAAAAAAAATTAAAAAAAAACATCTTTTAAATCAAATATATATTACAGTGACATCAAAAATAATTTAGAAAAAATCTATTAAGATAAAGAGTCGTAAGATTCTAGCAGAATCACTGTATTTGCTTGTAACCAATTCTTGACGCTTTCGTTCCAGATCCTTGGTTGGTTCAATCAGAATCATTCAAAGATTCACTCTTTTTACCTAAGAAAACGACTAAATCTTGAAGAAAGTGCGTAGCCAGAAAATTTCAAGATCCTGACAGAATTCAAAAGAGGATTGATCAAGATCCCTAGCGGTTTCCGACTTTTGTTAAACTGTGAATCGTTTAGGAAACTAGATGTGACTCTGAGTGTGAATTTCGGCTCATCTTATGTTAACTAACATTAACAGTCATTGGTAGATCCTTTTGTTGGATTCTTGTTGATATCTATCTCTGATTTAACGACAATAGTTGGCTGTGTCCATTTCAAACCGTTCAGTAATTTTGGAGAAAGCGAATATACCTTCACAGCGCATTACAACATGTCATGAATATCTTAGATGCCAACCAACCTCCAGATTAAACAACTGTCGAAAGTAGTCGAGCAGAATTCATCTTACCTTTTCACTTGTCGACATTCTTTCAAGCTATCCTTGCTAGTAATAATCTGAACGTTTAGGTCTCATACAAATAGTCTTAGATTTTAATTCAGTTCAGTGTTTGTTTTTACATCGATTACTAACGATCTTTTCGCGCACTCAGCATTTTTCAGATGTTTTTAGTTACAAAACACAGAACTTTGTATTTGAAAAAAATTAATAGCTGCGCGAAGTATTATAGTGGTAACTCAAGCATTAATAGGACAAAACTTCAGGCATTTAAATCAGTCTCAGTGAAGGAGTAGGTACTTCGTCATTACATGCTTACCAGATGGATTTTTTCGAGATAATAGTCATTTGAATATAAAGACTAATCTGTTTCAAGATCTTTTTGAAAACTTTATCGAAAAAATAAATTAGAAAACCACTCTGAAAACTTTATGCGCTAGTACATATTATATGGCTTCTTCTAGTACGAGGATATATATGCACGGTGATGTCAGAAAGTCACATTAGATCTCTAACTGTCCTGTGTCTTGCTTTAGTCAAGAACCCCTTAAAATATCCTCAGATACTCCTCGTAACATTCCTAGGAATCGCTCGGGAAACAGCAACCTTCTCTGTGGTGAATATAGAAGTCGACTTGATTTTCTTTTTAAATAATACTTACCGTGGCAGTTGTTCTTGTGGTTAGCCTAAATATAAAATACATAACCAAATGTTACAAGTAGTTATCATTCTGCTTGCTCTTATTATTTGTCTAAATAAAAAAGAAGATTAATATTTTTAACACATGTTCACTTGAATATATTTTTAACAGTTTAAACAATTTTCGTGAGTTTCGTATAGTTTTATTCTATATTTTTTTGAAGCTTGATTTCATGTAAAATTTGTCTCTAATAATCTGTGTGTAGAAAGTCTTTTTGTAAAATATATGTTCAATTTTCTTTCACTTAAAGTTTTCAGAAGAGAATCAAAAGTAGTCAGCTAGAATGAGAATTTCATACTCTTTCTGAATATATATTACGAATCAGTTTTGAATTAAAGTTAATCCAGTAAGAACGAATCTTTGATAGGGACCAACAAGAACGTTTGTGCAAAAGATAAGTTTTAAAGGTCTAAATAACCATGTTTACTCATTTTCCGGACATTAAGCTCGACTTGAAGATAATTCAATATCTTTTCGAATGTATCCTTCGAACTTGGCCTTGACTTGTGGCTATTTAGCTACAAACAAATACCGAAATAAATTTTAAAAAAAGTTGTTTGTGCCGCGAAAAATAAGCTTTTTTCGATGATGCGCAATTTTTCAACAGGTTATTTTGGTATAATACTTCCTTTCTACTTTTGTAGAGAATTTCACACTGTAAAAAACCATGGGTTTCAATAAGTAATATCTCAGAACAGTCGAAATCAGAAAAGCAGTTTTCTGAATGTCATTCTGTAAATGAGATTACATTTTCCAAAAGAACCGATTTTTGGAAAATTTTGATGTTTACAATAGAATAGATTTTGATATTTTTCAGCAATATGTGGGTAACGAAATATCTACAAATTAGCGTAGAAGAAGACTTTCTTATAATTAGAATTGAAGCACTTTTAATCAATGTACAAATTTTCAAAACATACAAAATTCTGCATTTATATTTATAAAGAGCTTGAAATTCTCATTCTAGTTAATTACTTTTGATTGTTTCATATTCTACTTACAAATGTAAGGCACAGAGTTATCGTTTTCCAAAAAATATATAAAGATACCATATAAAATTTATTTCGATGCTATCATTGATTTTATTTTTCATCTGAACTAGATATTTGACTGATACCTTGTAAAAATTGTTGTCTACATGTTTATATAGAAAGCATAGACTCGTGCTACTTCAACTGACCAAGAAACTTGCCAACTCTGAGACTACAAGGCATAGAACCTCCATCTCTGTCAAATAAAATAGAGTATTCTAGCCTAGGTCTTCCCTTCTACTTGATTCTCTAGTATTTCACTAGAAACATGGCTTTTTAAAAATTGTATAATAATTTCGATAGTTTTATCGATTTATGATGTGTGATTAATATCGCAATAAGTTGAGTAACAAAAGTACCCATGCCGTTCAAACCGATCGAAAACCGATGGCTAGCCACGCATCTTGTACATCATTTTTGGAACTCTTACAAGTGTTAGATATTTTTTTATGATTATAAAGATAAATCGAACAGAATATATCTGAAGCCAAAAGTCTAGTATCCACCGTAAACGCAAAAAAATTTGAAAGCTGAAAGAGAGAAACTTCTATACTTTCATTTCACAAAAATGACAATAAAAAACTGAACAAGGTTTTTTCCAACAGTTAAGTGTAACGACTAATTCTTTTCATCATAAAGCATGACAACAAAAGTTTTGAATCAGTAACCTTTACAAATGTTATATGATAGTTGATTTAAATGACTGAATAATATGGACGTTATTCGAAAACTCTATAGAACCTCATAAAATAGATTCATACATAACAGCAGGTTTCTTAAACAGCAAAAAAATTGCGTTTTCATTGTTGTGAATGAGCTGTTGTCGTCGATTTAATAAAAGCATAAGGTTTTCCGAAGATTCAGCCAAACAAAAAGAAACTAACTGATATATTATTAATCAAGGCCTCCCGGAAATATAGCTAAAGCAATATTTCGATATTATTCGAAAAGATATACACAGAGGAGAGAAGACTAATTTGCCGATCTAGAAAAACCTAATTGATGAGGTTTTTTTCAGACAGCATAACTTATGCAATGTTCGCCCATTGCAGCCAGAGACACTATCGGTATATTTTAAATCTTACTCGTAGTACCGATAACAGTAAGGAATCGAGCTGTTTCTTGCTAAAACTTGACAAAGTTTTTCGGATGCCAGTTCAAAAATGGCGGCTACCTGAAGAAAATTTTTTCATACGTTTGAATGTGATCATCTCTTTTCTCTCTATGTACCAATTGATATGGCCTAAACGTTTCTCGCCAACCGTTGTCATTGATGTCTATTTATAGACATTATTGAAACGATAAACTCGATCATTTGGTTTTATTGTTGCCTTAATGCTATTGAACAGAGTATCCAACATAATTGCAATTGAAGAAAAGAGATGAAGAACTAGAAATTGCCATTCACTATTTCACCTCAACTCTTTGAGGTATAGTTTCGTCAAAAAGTTATCAGTTCGTAATATTCAGATTTCGAACAAACATATTTCGCCGAATATGTTCAAACATAGACAAAACCGGACATAGCTTGCATAGACAATATTCGTAGTCTTCTGTAATAAGCCCAAATAAAATCTCACATTTCTCCCCGAAGAAAAACTTTCTACGTTGGAATACTTTAATATACTTTTCTTTCAAAACTAATCTTACTTTGATAACTTTTTTGTAGATGTCGAAAAGAGGACGAAATAACTTCGATATGCCTTTTATATATAGAAATTCTAGGAAAGTTTTACTTCTCCAAGTAACAATTCTAAAATGGTGATTGTGATGTCTTGATCAAAGTTCGACGGATCTGAAATTCTGCAAGAGACTATTTTAAAAAATATTGTTAGAAAACATGTTGAAAGTCTTCCATCTGAAAGTATTTATTCAACAGAATTGAAGACAGAAAAAATAATATGTATTAGTTTTGATAAAAATCAGCAAAAAGTAAATAACCGGTAGCTTTGATAAGCGTTTTAATATGCTGCAGTGTGCACACAGTGTTTTGATCAGGTATAACTTGATCGTTAGATATGTTGTGCAGTCTCCTCAATATATCAAACACATTTTTTTAACAGTTGAGAAATTGTTGAAATGGCATAGAAAAGTTGTATTCTTATACGTATGTGGACTGAACGGATTCAGCAGAAATACTGCAGGAACAGTTTGTTGTAGAAACTCTCCGTTGTTAGAGATTTATTTATATGTTCATGCTAGGTATGTGTTCTTCCTTACCTACTATCTCTTCTTAGATTGAAATGGTTAGCATGAACAACAGCGCTGAATCAACTAAGTCCTCATTTCCAAAGAAAAGTGGGTTTGTCAGTTCAACCAACAAGCCAAAGACGATAGCAAATGCACAAAATGCAAGAGACGCTCAGCATAAAATTATCAATAGAATAAAAAATTATACGTTTCAACAGAATACGTATGACTTTTTCTTTTAATGTAAAATATTGTCGTTGTTGCTCTTTCCTAGGAAGCTTTTTTATTGGTTAATGTTGGATTTTATACCCAAGCCTACCTTTGTATTGCCTATGATTACAAGTATACTTACGATCATAGGTATACTGGTAGTTTGCTTCACTTCACCAATACCATCAGGTACGTACTTATTGCTTTGTATTCTTCGTATTCAATACGATAAAAATCCACAGTTTATTCGGTTCTGTTTCATCTGTATTGTGACTCTGGGTTACAAAAACTCAAACCATCTGGCGAAAACAGAATATAGTAGATTTGATACTTTGTCTCTAACTCGAGCCTTCCTATTTCACTTATTGGAAGGAATTATAGATTAGAAAACGATTCCAGAAAGCATCATCACATTGCCGCTTTGTTCTAGAGGAACGCAGATAGTAAGTTTCTCTGAGACGAAGATTATCGCGTTTTCTCTTAGTTTTTTCGTATGTCAATAAAACAACAATTTCACGAGCTGATTGCTACAAATTGTTGTTACGCATTGTTACTTATTGCCGAAAGATCAACTTTATCTTATTCAATTTTCTAGAATCACTTCTTCTATTGTTGTTGGTGGTGCTCTTTCACGTCACTAAATGAAAACAGCAGCTTATCCTTGATTTATTTTTCTCTATCTTATCGATATATTCTTGAATATAATAGAAATACGAAAGAATAAGGGAAAATACAAATCAATTCTCATAGAATATTACGAAAGTAAATATTTCTTCTCAACGGTACATATCTCTACATTTTCTCACTTAATGCTACCGGTAAAGGAATGTAAGTAGTATGCATATTCCATCACTATCTTTTTTCGTTCTGATATCATGTTTGAATACGTATATATCTTCTTTTCTAGCATGTTCAGGTACATTCGTTTTCTTTTTTAATCTTTCTTTTTGATTCATGCATTTTCTCACATATTTTCTAGTGATTTATTTCTGTTACAGCTCTTTCAAGCTGTAAAACTTGTATACACGTCATAAAATAATACTTTTATCTGACTAATAACTGATCAGTAAATGTGTTATAATTATTAAACCTAACATCACACAAATTGTTCTGTAATGCGCTATCTTCAATCAGGTCTGACAAAGAACACATTGTATTTAATCTCTATGGAAAGTATACCTCATGTATTTGAAACGGAAACTATATTGGATCATGATGATGAATAGGAAGCGCAAGATTTCGAAAATCCATTCACATTAGCATCCATATACCCCTATTTAGGTGAATATTTTTCTTCTGTAAACTCACACACCTACACCTATATTCTACCTTTTCAATCTATGATAAAGTATGCTTGGCTCAAAAATATTTTTGAAAATTGATCCTGGCCCATTTTAGGATGTTAAAGATACTTGCTTCAAATTTCAAACAGACAGATGCCATGAAAACAGTTACATTGATGGGCCAATGATTCATTGTTCTTGGTGCAACAAGAACGTGAATCACTGTTTTTTCAAATTATAATCATCATTAGACTGATCAATTCTTTTCTTGGTTTTTTATTTTTTTCTCATTCTTCGTATCATTGTAATTTCCTTATTTAAGAGCAACGTTACGTAAAGATCTTCTTTTATTTATACGATAAGTAGCGAGGTGTAAGATGAGTTTGTAAGAAGTGAGCTCGTAAAAATCTTCCTTTATTGCGATATAGCCAATAGTACGAATTCTTTTTGATTTTTTTCTATTCTATGAGTTCAACTGACGAGAAAACCTTGAGCTCAAACAACAGGTATTTATGACTATGACATTCGCATTACTACGGTTACCAGTATGTGATAAGTGCTACTTGTTAGTGAGGGCATATTAATCAGTTTGCTTTTTGTCTCAAACAAAGCCTATTTTATGAACTTTGCTCCAAGGTGTTCGAAATCATGAAATCCAGAGGAAGAGCACATAAGAAAATGAATTTGCCCACATCAAAATTTTCAGAACAAGTCTATAACGGGTGAGGCAGATTAAATGGCTACACTTTGCATTTCAATCTTCAATTAGTTAATACCACGTTACATTTGCTTTGAAAATGGACAAGATTTTAAGTGACCGAATTTCGACCGTAAGAAAAATTGTGGCACAAAATTTTGTTGATTTCGAAAACAAATACAATAAGCTTTACTGTGTAAATTGTATAGCTTTCCACGATGCATCTAGTAGTATATTTTGTTTTTTCAACTAAAAACTATCAGGTGATAAAAATGTGAAATAAGAAAAACCGATTTCATCTTGTACAAAGAAAATCTCGTTTTCGCATGGTCGAAGTTAGGTCTCTCGAAATTCTGTGCATTTTGAAAGAAAAAAGTACAACGGTTAAAAAAGCTGGTCCATATAAATCGTAGAGTTTCTCATGTTGTATCTTGTGGTATATTTTATCTTTTTAATACAACGTATTAAGTGAGTAAGAATTAAAATGCCAAGTTTAGCCATCTATACTGCCTCATCCGTTATTTCGATGCAGAATGCGACGGCGAATCATTGGACACCGCATTTAATCTATTTAGAAAGCCAATCAATGGTTCCTAATCCCGATTAATATACCATATTGTCACTGCATCCAAACGGCTATATCCAACAATAAGATAACTATAAGCTGAATTTACGATGAACTAATAGTGTTTCTATAGCGTTTGATGCAGTTTTTGACGGACTAATCGTTGGTGTAGTTTTCTTCTAGTTATTTTATTAGCTATAGCTTTTCGAGGTTTGTTCGTGCCTAAAACTGCAACCATATGTGTTGCAATTTCAGAAGAACATATGGCATCCATATTAACAAAACAGAAGCCGGTTATGTGGTTTTCTGGAATCGATCTAGGATGATTAGTGGAAGTTTCTCATCCGTATAATTAAGATATTCACAAGAAAACTTTCTCAACGTGTAGTCCGTCAAAAACTGCATCACAATTTGAAGAGGACAGTCTATCGTAAAGCCGCCTTCAAAGTAATTAAGAATCAAAAACCTTCCTGACATGCCCGAAATATCGATAGAAACACTATTATCTCGATATAACTTCAGCTTTTCATCTGAGAATTTGTAGATAATTTCATCGTCTTTCAAATGAGACTATTTATAGACAGGTGGACAAATGTTGTCACAAAGTTACTGTTAGTGTACAGCCATCTGACTGCAGAAAAAATATAGGATTGTAGTCTGCCTCAAAAGCTATTGAATTGTTTTTCAAGTAGATGATCTGTCTTTTTATGCGTCTTCCTCCTTTGTTCGTAGCTTTTCGAAATATGTAATCTTAAGCTTTTTTCTCTGGAACGACTATATCTCAAAAATAACGATACTACAAACTTTGAAAAACTATGAATGGATTCCCATTTCTCAACTCCAAAGTCATTTGATCAAGCTTGGAACACAGTGTTATTATAGTAAAATAAGTTTCTTTGGAGAGAAAAATTAAACTGACACATTTTCCATTACCCAATAAGATAACCTGTCAGTAATAATAATTCGCCGTCACAGCCCTCTAACCAAATAAAAAGCACTTATCAATTACCCGAAACCATCATATACCTATACAGATCATATTGTACCAGTGGATTATGATCACGATGTTCAACATTAGAAATGAATTATGATTCACTTCGCCAAGTGATAACTTTCAATAAATAGTCATTGTTCTATTCATTGTGTAATTTCGAACACTCGTAAAAAAACTTGTCATATTCTAATTGTTGTTGTTAATTAACAATGCGTGACATTCATGACGCGATGACAAGAGTTTTGCAACACGAACATACTGACATTCATTTGATTTCGAAACGGTTCGAAATTATCATCATTATATTCTAACTGTAGCTAATGGCATGTCCTTCAATAATCAGTAAGAGAGAAACGAATGCAGTTTTGAACTCTTAGTTAGGAAAAGTTCATAGTTCGTTTTGTCATCATGTTAGCTACTGTCTCTGTTCTTCCTCCGTCACTATGAGTTTCACGAGACTCAACGAGGTTCTATTGAAAAGTGCTGGTTCTAACTCAGATTTGTTTGTAATGATCTGACTATTCTCAATAGAAAATCATCAGAATTATCGAAATCTGATACGATCCATTAGACATTGTTCAATCATAGTAACTGATCAGTCTTTATTTCTTTGTTCTTGCGTTACTTAGTTCCAAAATGTGAACTTAATTTTAAAGCAACGGCCCAAAATCCAATTAACTATAAGCATGGTCCACGAGCTGTTGCCATGGGAGACTTCAACAACGATACCTTGCTAGATATTGTTGTTGCCAATTATGCCGCTGACAATATAGCCATATATTTTGGACATGGCAATGGCACTGTGGCAAGCCCAGTCATGTTTTCAACTGGTTATGGCTCTGCTCCGTACACGATTGCTGTTGGTGATTTCGACAACGATCATCGACCTGATGTCGTCGTCGCCAATTTCGGTACAAATACCATCGGTGTACTCCTCAGATTCCAAAATGGGTCTTTTGCAAACAAAACAGTTCTATCAACTGAATCATCTCGGCCCGTTTGGATTCATGTAGCAGATCTTAACAATGATGCAGCATTAGATATTATCACTGCTAACTACGGCACACACAGTGTAAGTGTATTTTATGGATATGGCAATGGAAGATTTACAACGCCAAGCACGTACTCTACGGGCTATGATTCTTTCCCGTATGCGGTTGTCAGTGGCGACTTCAACAATGACAAGCAGATGGATCTTGCTATCGCCAATTATGGTACCAATAATGTTGGTATTCTGCTTGGAGCTAGTAACGGCACTTTCGCAAGGCAAAGCACGTTCTCAACTGGTCTTAATTCCCATCCTTACTCGATTGTCGTTGGTTACTTAAACGACGACACCATGCTAGATATTGCCGTTACCAATCATGGAAATAACAGTGTGGGTATACTTCTAGGGAATGACAAGGGAACTTTTATAAGACACACGACATATTCGCTCGGCGTTGCTTCTCCATATTCTATCGGCATTGGTGACTTCAACAACGACAATCGAATGGATTTAGTCGTCACCAATAATGGCAGTGACAATATAGCTCTACTTGTCGGGCATGGCAACGGTACTTTTACGAGTCCAAAAATGTATTCAACTGGATCTTCTTCATCAATCTCCATTGCTATAGGTGATTTAAACAGCGACAATCGTTCAGACATTGCCTTCATCAACAACGATACGAGCACTATAGGTACCATGCTTGGTTATGATGAATTTTTTCCTATTCAAATGACATATGCAACTGGCACTTTACCGTACTCAGTAGCTGTTGGTGATTTCAACCACGACACCCTACTAGATATCGTCGTTGCTAATATGGGCACCAACACTGTAAGTGTTCTTCTCGGATATGGGAATGACTCTTTTGCAAATCAAACGACATATTCAACTGGCTCTGTGCCAGTCTCTGTAGCTGTTGGTGACTTTAACAACGACAACCATCTGGATATCGTCGTCGCTAATTTATATGGCAATACTGTAAGCATCCTTCTCGGATATGGCGATGGCTTCTTTGCAAATCAGACGAAGTATTCAACTGACTTTGTGCCAATCTCTGTAGCTGTTGGTGATTTTAACAACGACATCTATCTGGATATTGTCGTTGCTAATTCGGCTGCCAACAGTATAAGTGTCCTTCTCGGATATGGAGATGGCTCTTTTGCAAATCAAACAACATATTCAACTGGCTCTCTCCCAATTACTGTAGCTGTTGGTGAATTTAACAGCGACACCCAACTGGATATCGTCGTTGCTAATGTGAATGACAATACCGTAAGTGTACTTCTCGGATATGGAAATGGTTCTTTTGCAAATCAAGCGACATATTCAACTGGCACTTCTCCACGGTCTGTAGCTGTTGGTGATTTTAACAACGACACCCATCTGGATATCGTCGTCGCTAATTTTGATGGCAACACTGTAGGTGTACTTCTAGGATATGGCAATGGCTCGTTTGCCGGTGAAACGGCATATTCAACTGGTTCTGCCCCAATAGCTGTAGCTGTAGGTGATTTTAACAACGACACCCAACTGGATATCGTCGTTGCTAATTTTGGTGGCAACACTGTAGGTGTACTTCTAGGATATAGCAATGGCTCTTTTGCAAATCAAACGACATATTCAACTGGCTCTGACCCAATTGCTGTAGCTGTTGGTGACTTTAACAACGACACTCGGCCGGATCTTGCCGTCGCTAATTTTAATAAGAAAACTGTAGGTGTACTACTTCGATATGACAGAGGAGCTCTGAAAGATAAAATCACATTTGCGCCTACCGATGGTTCTCGTTTGCGAAACTTTGCCCTTTTTGATTTCAATAATGATAGCCTATTGGATATCGCTGTTGTCAATTATGGTACTAATAACATAGGTGTCCTTCTTGGATATGGAAATGACACTTTTGGAAATCAAATGGTGCTCTCAACAGGCTTAAATTCTCATCCTTACTTCATCACTATCCATGATTTCAATCGAGACGGTCAAGCAGATATAGCCGCGGCTAATTATGGTACTAAAAATCTTATTACGTTTCTGGGAAGTGGAAATGGAACATTTGAAAATCAAGGACGTTACAGTGTAGATTTCGATTTCGCTCCATTGATTATTGGTGCCAGTAGTTTCAACAAAGATGGACGTTCAGAAATTTTCGTTGCATATGATGGCATCGATTATATAGATGTGCTGGTTACACACGACGTCGGATCTTTCAGTAATCACATTAAATATTCAACTGGCAACTGGCCCCGATCTGTAGCTCTTGGCGATTTTAATAACGACACCCAACTGGATATCGTCATCGCTAATCAGTACGACAACACTGTAAGTATCCTTCTCGGATATGGAAATGGTTCTTTCACTAATCAAACGACATATTCAACTGGTTCTGACCCATTCTCTGTAGCTATGGGCGATTTTAACAACGACACCCATCTGGATATCGTCGTCTCTAATTATGGTAACAACACTGTAAGCATCTTTCTTGGATATGGCAATGGCTCTTTTGCAAATCAAACGAAATATTCAACTAGTTCTAGACCAAGGTCTGTAGCTGTTGGTGATTTTAACAACGACACCCGACCGGATATCGTTGTTGCTAATTATTATGGCAATACTTTAAGTGTACTTCTCGGATATGAAAATGGCTCTTTTGCAAATCAAACGACATATTCAACTGGCTCTGGCCCAATTTCTGTAGTTGTAGGTGATTTTAACAACGATACCAAACTGGATATCGTCGTTGCTAATGTGGATGACAACACCGTAAGTGTACTTCTCGGATATGGAAATGGTTCTTTTGCAAATCAAGCGACGTATTCAACTGGCACTTCCCCATGGTCTGTAGCTGTTGGTGATTTTAACAACGATACCCATCTGGATATCGTCGTCGCTAATTATGGTAACAACACTATAAGTGTACTTCTCGGATATGGAAATGGCTCTTTTGCAAATCAAACGAAATATTCGACTGGCTCTGCCCCAATAGCTGTAGCTGTTGGTGATTTTAATAATGACAACCGACTGGATATGGTCGTCATTAATTGGAATGACAACACTATGAGTGTCCTTCTTGGATATGGCAATGGTGTTTTTACAAATCAAATGATCTATTCAACGGGCACTAGTCCTTCATCTATAGCTGTCGGTAATTTTAATAATGACACCCAATTGGATATCGTCGTCTCTAATGGTAATGGGAAAAGTGTCAGTATATATATGGGATATCCTAATGAAGGTTTTTTTAAGCAAATGAGACTCATAACTGGCAATGAATCTCGCCCTAAGTCATTCGCCATTGGAGATTTTAACAATGACAGTCAAATGGATATAGCAGTGGCGAATTCAGGCAATAACAAAATTGGTGTTTTTCTGAGACACGACAATGGTTCTTTCGAAAATCAAATGGCATATACAACTGATTCCTCTTCGTGGTCAGTAGCCGTTGGTGATTTCAACAACGATACCATACTTGATATTGTCGTCGCGAATCTTGGCAGTGACAATGTTGGTATATTTCTTGGATGGGGTAATGGCTCGTTTTCAAACCAGAAAACGTTT
>CAJNOP010000083.1:310251-324701 GCA_905250075.1 Rotaria sp. Silwood1
GATTTCGTCGTCGCCAACGAAGGTGCTGAAAATTTAAACATTTTTTTACAGACCTGTTAATATTACCATTGCTGGTTTAAGCATTTTTTTTCATTGATTCATTATTCCTAACTTCTACTTAGCACTACTAATATTTCTTCTAACTGTTTTTGTGTGTGAGTATACGTTGAGAATTAAAACATTTTGCATCATGATAAGAAATATCAAGTGAAGCTATGACAATACGTCTAAATTTGACAAAGAATCTCGTCAGATGTATGACATGGATATGCCAAGCACACGATGATGTGTTTCGCTCTTGCTTAATGCTCTCATCATATGATTAGACAAGAGTTTCTTTTCGAGTGATATTAAGATCGTAGAAACGAGAGATAATCTACAATTAGCTTTTATAGTTTTTTTCGAGACATAAAGGAAATTATATTTGACTGTTAACGTGTTTCTGTGCGGCTTGGCGAATAAGGAAAAAATTGTTTGTATGGGGCATCGGTATTTTTTTGTATAATCTGGTTCATTGTGGTTGTGTATAAAATTGAATTTTTAGATTGTCAAGCATCCTTACGACGCGTGTCAGTCTTGCTTAAGGGCCACTCATCAGTTTTATCATAACTATGATTTGCTTACAGTGATTGCTTATATATTGCTATTACGTGTTTGCGATTATTGTTTGTAGATATTGTGTTGATTAGTATATATCTAGAATATATGAAAGTATGAAATACGTCTGGTTTCAAAGCGAACATATATCAAATGAAAGAAAGAAAAAGGAAAAATAACGAAACATGAACTAGAAAATGGTAATGGTTCACATGTTCATTGGTCAAATATCTGAGCTTAAATAATGAAAAATGTAATAAATGGTTGTATTCGACATGTTGCACGTATGTAACAGAAAAATAAACAGGAAGAAAAAACCAATGTTTATCTAGTAACAAGATCTAATGATAATAGCAGAATATTCTCTATTGAGAACAAAATTGAGAAAGAAGCGAACAAACAGGAAGGAAACACTCTTCACAATTGGGATGCCTGAAAGAAACAAATGTTAATGATTAAACCGTTATTTCATTGTTGTACGAGCTGCTTCTGTGGTTAGTTGCATCCTGGTCAACATATCTTGTGGAGGCTATCTGCGTATAAAAAAAGACTTTGTAAAGTACGATTTAATATTGTACCAAGAATTGGTCGTGTATTTTTGAAATGTGATCATGGATAAACAGAACTTTTGCCATATTTGATGATATTCTTTTTTGAAATTTAATAATGGTCCATTTTCGAACATGTAATGAAGATAAATTTGATCTTTATGTTCATAGTTTTTCGTTTTTCGAATTAATTGACAAAGACTCGAGATTTATGTTTTGTTTTCTCTTTTTGTTGGTCTGTAAAGTAACATATTATGTAGTTGTTGATTGACTTCCCTGTTTAATTCAGCCCATACACTCATAGAATCATATTTAACAACGAATTTTTCAATATGATGTTGTATAAATTTTGGTGGATAATCGTTAACTAGTAATATCATTTCTGTACTTAATCGGTCTATATCAAAATCTTCCACATTGGAACAGTTACGTGCAGCTCGCACTAATGCAATATAAATTATATTCGCATGAATGTGTCTTGGATGATCAGATTCATAAGGTAGAATATAGGGTTCTGAAGCTGATTTATGATAAATAGATATCTTTAAATGTCCATTATTATTTTCAATAGTAACATCAAGATATTCTAATGATTGACTGATAGTAGTAGTAATTTTAACACTTGAATCTGTTTTAGTGGTTTCATCAAGTTCTTTCAGAATATCTTCTTTGGATATATTGGTTGTCATAAATATGTCGTCAATATATCCATAAATATTTATGATTATTAGAGTAAAAAAAAGTAACTAATAAATGCAAAATTAACCGTCCATAAATTTCATGATGTCTATTTTGGTGTTGAATTAATTTTTGCTCCCATTCTAACATATAAATATTTGCTAAAACCATAGTAAATGGTGAACCCATGGCACCACGTTTAATTGATTATATACCTTATTTGAATTTCCGGACATTCCTATAGTTTCCTGTTTATCAAGATATAGGAGGTATAGGAATTGAGTTTTTCGAGCAAGGATTGGCAAATGACACCAATATATTTTATGAATAGATGTTTAAATTCAAATACTATCGAATGATCATCTGTACCAATTAATCAATGACTCCAATATCTCCTATACCTCCTCTATATCCATCAACAAAAAATGATACAAGCTACAGGAAATTCAAATAAGGCATCATACGCTTTAATTTGCCGATAATACTTATCTTTATAATCCAATGAATTGGTATCTAAAACAACACATGCTAATTGAATCATAGTTTATATTTTGAGATTTCCAATGTTTCCATTTATTGAATAGTTTTTACAGAATCGCTTTAAAGCAGCAATAGGGCCATCATGTAGTATCATTGTGTATAAATCAGCAACATGAAAAGTTATAGATAATGTTGTTCAGGTGAGATCTATACCATTGATGAATGTAATATCTTTTGTCACATGATTATAAATTGGAGTAAGAAGTTGATCAAGAAAACTGGATATTTGTCTAGCAGATGCATTAATTGAAGCAAGAATAGGTCAAACTGATAGTTCAGGCCACAAGAAACGTATGATAGAAAAAATATTTAGATAACAAACTAACGATTTTACCTTATGTACTCTAAGATTGAAATAAATATGAGCAAATTCTAATGTATTTAGATTTGTATATATTTGTTAATATTGATCTTTCGTTATTTTTTTACGCTTTAATAGATCATCAAGTAAAGTTAATACAGAATGTAAATCATCTGCTAATGGATAAACGCTACTGGTGATTTCTTGATATGCGTTTGGTTTTGTCATATGATTTTTAATGTTTTCTTCATATTCATGTGAATCAATAAAGAAAAATAATTTGCTTTTATCAGTTTGTCAGACAGCAATATAAGCTTTGCATAATTGTCGTTGCATTGATTTTATCATCTTGTACATATATTGAGCATGCCTTTCAAGTTTTTTAGTATTGGTTTCGTATATAGCTGTTGAAGTAAATTTTTTATTACAGCAAAATATTCAATAGCACGTGTATCACGTGTTGAAAACATCTAATCGGTAAGATTTTTAACATTTTCATTATAGAGGTGATTGTATGCTCGTTCAATAATTTTTTTCATAAGTTGTCGATATAAGAAATGCCTCTATTTCAAATTTATAAAATGTATTACAATCCGTCTCAGGTTTGATCTGATTCGCTATCAATATTGCCTAGCGGTCGTCTTTACTTAACTACAGGCTAACGGAGAGTTTAAATTTTAATGTTTCTAAAATGATAGAAATGAGATTAGAACAAGTAAACTAGCGATTAGAAAGCAAGTGTACATACCATTGAGCCACATGTGATCACATTAGTTGTAGAACGAGCAGAATCTATATATGGATGAATTGCAACTTTATTGTACCGTTTTGAGAAAAAAATCGATGAAAAAAAAATTTCCGATTTTAGAGATTGGGAGTAGTGCATCTTACTACACTATATGAGAGATGGATATGAATAAATTTTCCCGACTACCACTGTTAAATTGAGTATAGATCGTGTATACGCATCTTTCACAGCAAATTTATTAACTCGTGAGGAATGTGTTAGAATTAGTTCGCGTGAGTAGTGATAGTCACTTAAACATGAAAGCGACTAATATGCCCTTTATTCACCTTAATCTCAGTTACTGGATAGTTATCCACATAAAAATCTCATCTGGCACTTTTTTGAAAAAATCTCGTGTGACAGTTTGCCAACAATCTCGTGTGACATTTTTATACTATTTTCCTCTCTATTATGCGAAAGGAGCATTTTCTAACCGTGATATTTTCAGCAATATCTGGCCACAACTAACAAATAAAATGATAAAAATTTCAGCTCAATATGCCTTAATTTACAAGAGTTAATACGACACACAAAATATGAAATCTCGTGTGACATTTAGTGTGACAACTATATTTTCAAATTTTATTTAATGTCCCTTTCTTAATAAGAATAAGTAAAACTTTCGAATCATCTTTGGTAGTTTTATTCCCCACTGATAAGCTTTCATTCAAAACCAATCCGACAAATTTTGAATGCTTTGTTATATAGCAAAGGCGTTTTTAAATCTCGTGTGACACCATATTGACCATTGACGGTACACCTGATATTCGGAAAAAAATATAACATAAACTGCGATGAAAGAACTAGCCAGTCTCATATCCATGATGTATACACTGTCCACTGTAAATGTCAAAAACTGTCAAAATTCAAATGACAAGAAACCAATTAGTGATGGGTCATTTTCTGTCCATAGGTGGCAGTAGAAATCAGCCATTTTAACCTTGTGTATGTAGTATCTCGGGATAGGCTAATGATAAATTCGTGATTTTTTGTGTGGTAGTGAGCATCAACTACGGCAGCATACTCCGAAATTTTCATACAGATTGGCCAAGAGGAACTGAAGTTATTAAAGTTTTACATATGGAACTACGAACGGTACAATAAAGTTGCAATTCATCCATATACATCGTCTATTATAAACTTATTCATAGATACATATGTCAATGAGGTGCTGTGTATAAAAATATACTTATTTATCCAAAAAAAGAGTTTGCATTAGATAAATCCAACTACATAATTTTAAAAATATCTAACTATGGAAACTATTCGTTTATATTATTTCTAAAATTTCATCATTTTTAATTTTAGAGTACCCATGTTTTAGGATTTATGTGCCCATTATATTTTAATAAAAAATATATACATTCTGTCTTTCTTGAGAAAAAGAACTCTAAACTTTTTGAGAACTCTATATACTTCAAACTAAATTAATTTTATAAAAAAACTGATATATATTTTCTAGTGAATAGAAAACGAATCTTTTATAAAGTTTTTCCTATAAACGAGTTGCACAATTGCGTTTCGTTTGTATATTGATCGAAGCAATGGAATGCGTCTAGGCGCGGTTGCAAGTAAAACCACGTCTAGACGCAAGAAATGTTTCACTAGAGACGCGATTCCAAACCAAAACACGTTAAGATGTGTTTGAAGTCTTAGTCCAGTCGTGTTTAGATGCGGTCTGTGCAAAATCGCGTGTAGACATGGTTTTTGTTGTCTTTTGACTGAGTCCAGTCGGGTTTCACAAGAAAAACGCGTTTAAACGCATAATTTCTGCGTTTAGTGTTTACATGGGAATAAGCAATTGTTCACTCGATAATGTTATAGTAGTATTGGCAAAATATAAACAAAGAAACATATTCGTATGGTTTCGAATATTTAATTTTCATTTGCTCCGACGCCATCATTGTTCGTTGTATCGTCCTGTGACGCTGGAGTTTCGTCGAAAAAAGATTTCAATTTTTGTCATGTAATATAATCAGCTGGTTCGATCATGTTTTCACGTGCTTCAATAGCTACCATTAGTTGTTTGAATATATCTGAATCTGAATTGTTTATCTTTAATTTATCGGTAATAGTTACCAATTTCTTTTTTCCATTTTTCGCTATTTTATTTCAATAGCATACTTTTCTTCACCAGCTGCTATATTTAATTCAAGCATATGATATTTATATCGGCCAATTTTTTTTTAAACGACGAGCAGATAATATTGTTGGTTGCTTGTTATCATCATAGTTAGTAGAAGATTGTTTCGATCGGCTAACTGTTTGATCAATTTTATTAAGTGAATAATCAAGAAGATTGAATGCTGGTGGTAAACAATTCGAATGGATGCGATGTTTTAATATCTCAATTTGTTCTTTCATTTGTTTTGTGGAACTCACGTATATTTTCGAAGAAAATAGTGGATGTAAGTGTTAAGGTCAAGGTTTTCCTGCTCTCACTCCCCCTCCCCCATCCCATTACAGACACATAACAACGGAAGAGAACATTACAGACATACCCCTCATTACAGACCTAGTAACCGCACACAAACGGCTTCAGATTGTATACAATATTTCAATGCTTTCGGAATTATTTGAAAACAGCTATGTTTTAGTTTACAAATAATGCATTAGCATAATAGGTTTGAAGGATATACGAAAGTTCCACATTTCAGCTCCAAAAGAGTTGTGCTAACAAGCTTTTTTATTATAAATTGCTTTTCATATATTACGAATAGAACGAATTTGTTGTTTATTAGGTTTCAAATCATAAACATATTGTACGGAACGATGATCCGTTGAGTCTAATTTTAACATTTTTTTATTATATTCAAATTGTTGCTTTAATTTATGTTGACCTTTTCCGACAACAGCTGTAATCATTGCTGACATTGTTGTAATATCTAATGGATGATTCATTTCAGATAGACATTGAGGTAATGATGGATTGCCAAACTCTTGTAATGCTTGTGATGCTTCTTGAAGTTGTTGTTGAAGAGTTGTTAGACGTTGTACGATTACAGTTTTTGAGCGACCATATAAATGATGCACACTATTCGTAGTAGCCCATTTTTCTGATACGCGACCGGGCAAAATATTTTCTTGCATACCAATATCATAATAATACTTCCATTGACTTTTTCGTAATTGTACATAGAATAGATGATGTATTAAACAAGCATATTGACGAATATAGTTAATTTTTTCACTTGTATTTATCGTTTAACAATTTTATCAGCACCTTCTAATGAACTGATTAGCATTTGTTTAAATATACGATTGGTTACTTGTAAATAATCAGATATATAAGAATAGTCATTATTATGATTAATTTCTCTTTTAGGTTTTGAACGTTTGTTGTCTGATGTTCCATTTGTAGTTATTTGTTCAATTTCATGATTGGCCATCTTTTGTTTTTTTTTTCGTGATGATTGAGAAATAGATAATTGACTTAAAGACTTATCAATTGTATTTAGTGATTGTTTTGATGATATTTTATTTCTTTTACGTTTGATTGATTCCTTTACTAATAAGAAAGGTAGATATTACTTGATCGACTGGTACATTGACCTGTATATAATCATTAGCATCTTCTTTCATTTGTTTCTGCTTTTCATGAAGGTTCACATTTCACTGAATTAAATCAGTGTGTCTATCTAGATCTAAACCTTTTCGACGACGTCGTCCACATCGACGTTGTGCTTTTCGATTACCGCGGCTTTTTTTCTTGCGTTTCACCTCTTCGCCTTTCTGTGGTTGAACTGGTTCCTGTTTTTGCTGTTGTCCAGTCAACACTTGCGTTGGAGAAAGTAATTCATACTAGTGACCTTGAGCATTTTCACTTGGTGTTTTTAAAATTGATGTCGTTGTTGTAATTGTTTTGTTTGTTTCAATATAATTCATTTATACAGAACACTAAATATCTAAAATGCAAAGAGGAAACATTCAATCTCGAAAAAGTAGGAGTCAACAATTATGGGATATCTAGTTTTAATAAAGTTTACAAAAAAAACCACCTACGCAATGTATAACAAAAGAAACAAAAAAATCTCTGAATTTCATAACTATAGACAGCCATTTTGTGTTCCGTCGATATTTTGGTCGATGAATGACTTCAATGTTTATATTATTGAATTGTGGTTGATTTTTCAAGTAGTCTTCCGAAAAAGTTTTAATATTTTGTTGAAAATTGTATAGCTCTTCTCCATTTAAATCAGATGTAATGTAGCATAGTTGTTCTCTTTGTTGTTTTCATCGTTGTTTTATTTTCACTTCTTCATGTTGTTGATCATACTCGATAATTTCTTCACGCGTTTTATCATAGGTATTTTGATTTAAATTTGATTTCCAATTGGAAATATGAAAATCTTGAAACAATTACTCAGCGTGTTCTTTTATAAAATCCATTGAATAGCCGTTATTTAAAAATACTATTTGAACATCATAGCGTTCATTGTGAAAATCAGATACTTTGGAGCGAATTAATGCTGCACATATAAGACATGCTTGAATTAATGTTGAATACATTAAAGGTGGATGATCCGATATAAAAGATAATCCACGTGGTTCAAGATCATTATCGTGATTAATTATAGTTCGAAGTTGACTATTGATATAACTTATTTGAACATAGAGATAGGCGACATTTTTTCCAATTCAAATTGCTATTGATAAATAAGGATTTTTTTGACGAACCATTCTCGTAAGAAGTGATTGAAGTTCTCATTTTGATTTATTTCAAGTAAAAAACATTTCATTAAGATATTGGCCAAATATTTCATTTTAATTAACTAATGTTTCAACTAAATCTTGTTGCCAATAGAACATATAAATATTTGCTAATAGATGATTGAGCGGTTGACCAGAACCACAACCTTTAATTTGTCGACAAATTTTGTTATCGAAAATAAAGTATTGATTTTGTAAAACAAAACGAACTAACTCAATAATAGTATCAACAGTTAATCCTTGCACTTGCCCATCTGGTACATAATCATAGAGAAAATGCTGTAATGGTTCCGTCAATTGCTCATGAGGTATAAGTGTACATAAATCATTGACGTGTATAGCAGCAAATAATGTATTTGATTGTAAACGAACTTCTTTGGCATAGTTTTCTAGCGCATGTACAGCATTACTAGCTTTGAAAAATGTTGTTGAACGAGTCGCTTGATCATAGATAGGTTGAAGAAGACGGCTGATGTAACGAGATATACCAATAGTGAGTCCTAAGCAACACACCATGACAGGTTGAAATGGTATAGCACTTTATATACAGAAATAAACACATTTTCTCAAAAGAATACAATGAAAACAAAAAAGAATACTTACTTGATGTGCATCCGGTAAAAATTATAGATAATCGATTTGAATCATTGATCACTGAACAGTCATTTGTTGAACTTGTATATCAGTCAGACACTGACGTTCACGTAAGTCATTTAGTAATAAAGTAAGTTCTTCGACTATTTTGCTTAAATGTCTTTGAACACTATTCAAAACTGTTGCATTCAATTCTTGAATTAATAAATAAGTACCAGTTCGTGTCATATGTTGAAATACTTTGTCATCCATTTCACTTTTTTTACACCAATAAATTGCATTACTACTGAGTATATCCAGTAACATACCACCAGCATTCTTAACTTCTCGTTAAAAATATTGATCATCTATGGTTCGTTCATTAACTGGAATACGTTTCTGGTTGCCCTACAGAGGAAGATAGAAGTATTAAGTTAACATCACCTTCACCGATATGTTGCCCTGGTGGTTCATTTCCAGTTTCATTTAAAAGCCCCCTCTCCCCCTTAGAAAATCGAGCTTCTCCGGAAAATATCGAAGTTAAGTTTCTAGTACAGGAAGATGCATCGAAGTTTCCTTCTCCTCAGAATATGTATAGTTTTGTGGAAAGTGATCAGATTTTCAAACGCCTTTCACATGAAACTTTAAATCTACTACCATGTTTTGCGACAAATTTCCGTGGTTTCTAAAGGTTTTCAGTTGCAGAAAAATTACGTTCCCACTCGCATTTTCATTGAATAAAATATTTTTATATTAATCAGTATGATAGATGGTGTTAGCTACCCTCATCTATTACTTCCTTTAAAACGGTTCACTGGAATATACCATTGTAATATAATTTGTTCTGGATTTAAAATGAAAAAATCCATTTCTAAAACTTCTTTAGCATTTTTCTCAAAATACGGTTTCTAGACAGGAAAATTGAAATAACTTTCACTTGACTCGGCATATAACCGATGTTTTTTTTAAAGATCTTAAACAGAGCTAACTTTTTATCGGACGGATTTTTGATACTGAATCCCAGGGCTGAGAATAGTAGGGTCTACTGTCGTAGAGTAGCATTTTTTTATGCTTATTTTGCAAGCATATCCACAAAATTGCTCATAAAAAATAAATGGAAGGCAGTTTCAAAATTCCGTCCGATGAAAAGTTGCGTACAGAGGCTAGCTACAATTTGAAACCAGCCTGAACTCTGCGCCCTTTCTAACGAGAGGTTATTTTGATTCTCCTAGGAGTTAGGAAAACAAGCCGAAACTTCAATCTAGTCAAGCATATCAGGGTGAAATTTTTACCACAAGCGTTTCTCGTCAAGAGAAATCATCCCCTTTAATAAACTTATCTCATTTGTATCATACTATTTTTCGTGAATAAGCCGATGAAATTTATGAATTAAATCTGTCATATCGTTTACCATTTTTTATACTAATGTGATAAAGTTACTGATCTGTATATATCGTAGAACAGTACGATATGAAATGAAAAAAAGTCAATTTAAAATTTACAAAATATGTTCAAATTTTTTTCACAAGTCATTGAATATATGTAAATAAACTAAGAGAAATGTACATACTATAGCAAAACATTTTGTATCTGTGTAGTTATATATCATAGTTATACAACGAAAACCAGACTTCATCCCTGACAACTGTGACAATAGAATTGAATTCGGTAAGTGAAAAGAACAAAAAGGCATGCGTTCAAAATCCTATGTTGAATCATCAACCTCACCAAGAAATGAAAACATATCAAGCAAGTCTATCTGCCAGAGGTTCATCATATAAGAATACTGAGAAACGTGGTAATCGAAGAAAAATTCTCAGTAAAGGAACTGATATATTCTTGAATTGAAATGGAGTTTGTCAGTCTTCCCTTAGCACATAGATCGAAGAAAGAGTAAAGAATTTTTTCACCAAACCACATTATATAAAAATGAAAAGAATAATAGTTCAACGGAAAGCAAAAGAAATACACAATTCCAAAATGAAGACCTAAGTAAGAAAACTTAATTTGACCTTAAACCGCTGTTTTTTTAACAAATTATTTCATGCACTGCAACACAAACGGAGACAATCAAGTCATTCATTGATTCCGCTGCGACCGATGGGACAGCAAATTCAGACAGTCGCAGTGACCTTACGCAAAACTATCTGAATCTATAGGAAGATGCGAATAAATGTCTTTTAACAAGGAACTTAATTCACTGAAAAAAATTGGCCCGAAGAGAAGTCATCATATAGTACTAAAGCGGCCGTTGGCCATCGCAATCGCTTAAGATCCGTCTACCAATCTAGTACACTGTAATTTTTTTTTAAATTCTATTTTGAAGAAAATCGATATTGAGTAAGCTAAAGGATTTTATAAGTCTTATGATTTATTCATCGAATTTCGAATATTTTGAAAATGCTGGATTTTCTAATTTTAAGAATTTTGGTTTTATTTCCTATGTTAAATCGAAGCTAGAATATCATTTGCTTATTTTCAAAAAGCTGGAAATTCACTGTTGAATTCATATGGACATTCGTTCAATATCCTTCCAGGATTCATATAGGCATTCCCTTTTTTTACAGTGTAGTACTATTCTCATAGTACATCGAGACAAACATCTTTACTATTGATCACAAAGAATTAAATAAAAATTCTGGAACCTAAGTACCCCGTGCGTTTCGAAAATGATTGCACTTATTGTATTCAGTAGAGATTCTAGTAGAAGAATCGATGTTACTACTATTGTGTTGATCGACGAAATGAATTCATCACGCGTAAAACAGATCTTTATATATCCGAAGGCGTGAGAGATGACAGCAACCTAGGAGAAACGACAATCAGTTCCACCAAGCGACAACAAACTAATGGTCACGTCTCATATTTGCAATTTCACGTTGAACTTTTAACAACTATTTCTGAAATTTTACTTTTTAACAGTCCTCTTTTTATTATAAATAGAATGACAAGGTGTATTGTGAAGCCCTGAATAAGTTAAGATACGTACAAACAGGATTTCATACGTAAAAAATTGGTTTTATGAGCCGCTCATGTAACAATCACCCTTCAAATCTTAAAAAAAACATTTGGTGTTGATATAAATGAAAGCAAAAACTATGATAATGAGATATGATGTTCATTTCAATTTTCACGTCTTTTGCTTGTATGTGATAGTGACATGCGTTAATAATAGCTTGTTGTTAGATCAGAAAAAGAGAGAAAGGAAACAACACAAAGTAGCACATACTCTTCATACCTATTTTTGTTTCGATGAGATACAACTCTACTTGAGCAACAACATACTAAATTGTTTACTTATGACGATTCATAGCTAATACCAAGTGTGCAACCAGAAGCTATGCTTGAATTCAGCAATGTAGGTTAGAAATGTTATAGAGTGTATACAAGTAGACATCAATTATTACCTAACAGTCGTTTAAATCGAAACATCATTTCGTATCTGTCCTTCTTTCATACATAAAAATAAATCCTGTTTAGCAGGCTAAGACTTAAAAATAAATTTGTTAACTTGATATGCTTGTAGCAGATGTAATTTGCTTAACATTTAGCTTTCAAATGAGCAAATAAACAATGAGTATTTCAAAAGAAATGAAAGAATTAATAATATTGGTTAGAGAAACCTTTATAAACGAATAATGCAGCTACTTTGACGAAGCGGCAACGTTCCTTGCCTCTCTATTTTTAGTTCTTCAGTATATTCGAGACGACAGAGATTTTTTATACATCCTAATCACAACAGGAGACTATAATTTCCTCATCAAAATGCTTAAATTACAAAAAATTAATCGTTACAAGCACACTCGTACGTAAAAAGGTGACAGTAATCAGCAACAAATGGTACTTGGAATGTGTCTTACGTCAATTTGGTAAAAGGAGAATCAACTGACATTATCATACAATGTAACAATCGCATCTGATGTCCAATAAACAGCAACTCTCCTTGCTGATATGTTGGGAGCCACAAAGAGACACTGTGTAAATCCATTGATGCATTCAACGAAAAGCCTTTCGGAAGCACAAATAATCCACAATATCATAGAAACAAACACTATTGAATGCAGCGATTTCGTACTGAATGCTCAGAATAATAAAATAGTATTCTTGGCGACATACAAGAACATTTCAACAGGCATTTGAAAAGTCTCAAATAATGAAACTCATACTGACAGATTGAAGATGTGAACAGAAAAGACGAAAATAGCTCCGATCCGGAAAAAAGAGAACAGAGACCGTTATCCATAAGTATCATGAATTCCGAAACCTAGTACCAAAATGAAGAGGTCTAGACACCATTCGCAATCTAAAAGTAGAAGAAACCATGTGAGCAACGTGATCCAAATGCAATTGAATACAGATGAAAAGCAGATTGACCTATTTCTTTGTCATATAAATCAAACTGCAGCGTTCACCTCTTGATTTTCAGCTATTGGCCTAGCCGAAATAATTCTCAAATATTGATGATGTGCTAAAAATGAAATGATTAGTACAGAAAAATGCAGAGTTAATTTAATCGACGCGTCTCGTATCATTTATCGAAATATGGAAACACTGATATTTGTTATTTGCCCAAAGCAGCGATGCATGAAGATGTTAGACAGACAACAAAAAGAAATATTGTTCTGAATATAATGCTCCATTTGCTGGCAAGAAACTGCCTGCCATTCTTCACTATGTCCGATACTGAACGAGAATAGTAGATAGTTTTATCGGTGATACCTTTTCAACTGACTTTGGTCCGTTCAACTTACTCATAAACTACTGTACAATCTTATCTTTCTCGAGATTCGTTCCCTATGGCGTAAGAGTAGAGCCATTAGGCAACACTAAATATAAAACTCCCAATTACATTGCACTCTTATCTCTAAAGACATGACAGCAAAAAAGTGAATTCATCTTGTACAGATTGCAGCTCATTTCTCTGCAGCCAACCATTACATGGCGAGAAACTCATTTTTCTACATATACATCGCCTCTTTCGAGACTTATGCGACACTTAAATCGATAACTCACAAGTCCTTACAGGCTTTACTTCTACAATTCGCTCAGCGAACGCTTTCTACCCATGCTGTTTATACTATTGACTGTGGCAACCTTTGAAAGGCCACAGACGCATTCAGAACATGCACTCCTACTACTCGCCTTACTCTTATATTTCCAAGTTAAACTCCCACAAATCTGTCCTACCATACAGTTCGGAAAAAAGCTGAAGAAAATTATGACACTCATCATAACACTACTTACATCATCCACTAGGGTGTGGGTGTGGGGTGTGTGGATGTGGGTACGGTGTCGGATATGAGTGTAAAAAGCAATGGACACCCACACCCACACCCACTTCTGACAATTGTTAATGATAAAATAGCTGCTTTGAAAAACCAATTAATCCAAAATAATCGAAGCTTAATTGAATATTTATCAATTTTCATAAAAATATATCGAAAATGTCAATCTTAAGTAATAAAATCGTTTTCTTAGAATCGAAAAGACATTTACTGATAATCTTCAAATCCAATCTTTTGAAGTTTTTCATGAGTTTTATTTTATAATTTCTTTCATTTTGGATATTATGCAAATTGAATTACATTAAGTTTATTTTTTGAGTAAAACTTTTACCTAAAAATGTTTAAACGTATGACACTGCAAGAAATGGTGTATTGTATATATTGTTCATTAATAAAGTTAAAAGTTGAATCCATCTCAGATTTGATGATCT
>CAJNOP010000083.1:324801-365506 GCA_905250075.1 Rotaria sp. Silwood1
ATACTATAACCGGTAATAAAAATCGTATTTTTCTGATATATTATAGAGGCTACATGCATAAAAAAAGTATTGGAGTATCCTACCTAACTGGACACTCCCATATATAATGATATAATTACTGACGTGAGGTCCTTTGAATTAGGGTGTGGGTATGGGTGTCCATTGCTTTTTACACTCATACCCGACACCGTACCCACACCCACACCCACCCTTAATGAAATATATGAACATAAGTTTATTAATAATTTTAGAAACAAACTTTATTTATGATAATTTAGTATAATCATTGACTAAGTACAAAATAATAAGTTATTGACAATGATTAAAATACAAAACAAGTATAATGTATTTCCTGAAGTCTTTGAAATCATGATCAAATGTTGAGATCTATTTGCTCGATTCTATAATATAACAATTGAAACTTATGGCTTATATAAAACGAAGAATAATTACTAATAGTATTGTCCTGAGCTTCAATACTCATTTGAGTGTCATCATTACCATCAGGACTCTATTAGATGAATAAAACCGAATCAGTCAAAACAATAGAAATATTGCTAAACATTCTATTATTACTTACTAGCATTGTTCACGATTATTATTGTTTATTTTAAGAAAAGATTCCTAAAAAAAAACCGAGTATGAAATCGTGTTTCAATCGTAAAACTAAATGCATTAATCTGAACCAAAAAACAAAAACTGAGAAATCCGATTGACTTTTACGTGTATTTTGAACAGACACAACTGTCTGATGATTTTATTGCGAGATTTAAACTTTCATCTATTGTAAATAAAAATGATCACATTTATTTTTAGTTTTGGACGAATCTAATAATTCAAATGAATTGTTTTTATTCTTATTCAATGTAAATCATGAACAGTCACTCGACTGTATCATGAGAATTTTTCTGATGACATTTATGTTTTATGTAAGTTCATGTTGATCAAATTCTATGAGAAAAGTAAAATGTTTTACATGGACAGATAGAAATCTCAATGCTTTATGTGTTTATGATGTATTCAACATTTTTACTTCAGTTAGTTGCGGAAAGAAACAAATTGATTGAATTATAAGGAAAATTGTAACAAAACTATTGGTAAAAGTGCATCATGTATTTCTTCAATTTTTGAATGTCATACATGAATAATCAATTATGTTTTTATTAGTTCAGATGAACTCGAAAAAGAAACTTGCACTTCGAGAACAAAGTTGGCAGTTAAAAAGTTTTGCATTGCATAAACCCAAAGGTAGATTTAAAAAATGTCTTTTAATTCCTAAAAACCTTGAAAACAAAAGTAGTCAATTTTATGTACGCCATTCATTGGTTACTATATTATTTGGTGTAGGCTTGCACCGCAATCCAAACACACCAAACAATCTAAGTTTCGTGAATGTCTAATTTTATGGAATCAGCTTACTCAATTCAAGAAAATTTCATTCGAATTTCAAGCATTATATCTGATATTAATATATATTTCATTAAATGATTGATTACTGTGTATCAAGCATAGAAAACATTATCATCGCAGAGTTTAGTCAATTTTAGAATTGAAATCTGAGTCATCATGACAGGGTCTTTTGTTAGTCTCTTATATACATAACCGTCGTTAATTTAAAGAATATTTTCTCACCTGTTAGGAACAATAAAGAAGATGCACCGTAGATCTTATACTCACTGTTATTCAGAATGTGTGGCAGGCTCTTATATGCCTGAGTATTTAACGAAATCTTGGAATTTTCTGCGAAAAATGATAACATAAAAAAATGAAAGCAATATGTAAATCTGTAAGAGTCTCATTTCACAATTTGATTGTAGTCAATATATATGCGAAAACAAAAAAAGCCACATTGATATTGTGAGTCATCGATACCAGCTGTATTTATTTTCGATAAAAAAAATGATACTTAAAATAAGTTGGAAAAAACCCACAAAACTTTCTAGGCCACTATATTTTCAAATAAATATTCAAATATATCACTACTGTTCAGGTGTGCATGACATTAATTTGAGAACTATAAAAATCAAAATTCGATTCAATTTTTAACAAGTATGAAGATCGGTTCCATCAAACGACACAATTAATTTTAGGTTTTGAAATTATGAAAATGATTTGATATACGTGATCAGCAAAATACAAACGCCAAACAATCATATATTTTGGTCGCTCATTTTTTCAAATAGAGTCACAATTTAGCTGTATTGCTTGGATTAAAACAGAACGAAACAGTCTCAAGAATTATATTTCATTTGACATTTTCTAACATAATGGAGCCAACCGAATGATGTTTCTTTTGTAACAATGAATCATGGAAACTGTATGAGAAGATCCAATGATCCATTATTCAAAAACAAAAAACAAAAAATAAGAAATCGTATCCAAACTGCATTTTTTCTAATGAATCCTAAATACTTGATTTATTCTACACAACATAAATGTTGGCGTGCGAAAATCAGTATGTTATTTTTTTTCGATAATGTGAGCCGTCCAATGAGATTGATGTATGATGATTAGTATCTAAAATTTTGATTCATGAAAAAGTTCATTATAAACAGTATTCTATAGAAGAAGTCTTAGTGAAATCATCCTCTATATTTTGGAGTTAGCGTGTTGAGTCCGGTCACAATCAATATTATTCAACCATGAATAATTGGAATCCAACAAACTTTCTCTCGCATATAATATTTTTTACAATGGAACAATGAAACACCTTTGCAGAGATTATTGGTGATCTTCGTGCAGATTTGACAGGAGATCATCTGAATATAGGTAATGTTTCACAGATACATAATTCGAGTGTGATTTTTTACTTTTTTTTTGCTGAAAACTTATCTTATAAGATAACTTTTGGTTCAATGATTCATCAAGAAGACATTAGCATTCTTCTCAAAGTCAAAAATGCCAAAACTCCTTTCAAAACTTTCGAAAATCTCTCAGCAAAACAGCGAATGTTGAAAATATTAATGAAAATATCATTTATTTGACAAAAAGTTGGATTTCCTATAGATTTCTATAGACTGCTGTTTGTGCGTAGAGAGTATGTCGAGTTGAGAGACTCTGATGAAAGGATGATTTACACCCACACTGACACCTGGAAAAGTTCGATAAAATAACTTACAAAATTTTATTCTCGAAAACTGCACGTCATGGAATCGAAAAACTTTTAAGATACACACTTCTCTGGATATTTCACGAAGTATTTCTGCTCCCAGGAATTTGAACTACGATGTAGTGCCATTCACTGTGTGTGTCAGCAAGAAGCATTTATCATTTCAAGCAGTGTAAACCAGTACTCAACAGTGCCCGACATGGGTCAATTTTTCGTGACCCGACTCGACCCAATCCGAGATTGAAGATATTTTTTTGTTCAGAAAAACGAGTTTTTTTCACAGGTCAATAATCTTTTCAGTGTATCTATACAAACTCTCTCAATATTTGAAGCAAAGAAACCATTATCTCATCTGAAATTGTCGTTTGTCTTATAAAAATTTCGAAATCGGTCAACTGTCAGTGATCCGATCCGAGTCGAACACTGGTATACAACATAAATCAGCCTTTTGTGACCAGATTCAACCCTACAGCAACTGTTTTTTTTCTGATCTTTACAAATGCGACCATGTTGGACTCCGGTATCGACCATTTTTATCTTGAGAAAGCCGATGATTGAATCCTTTTTTCATGCTTGAAAGTGTGGGTGTCGGTGTGGTTCAAGAGGAGACTCACAAACACATCTACATAGGTACACCTACCCACACCCTGTGCGACGACAGAACAAGAGAAAGAGAACGATAATATTGAATTCATTGTGGTATTTTTTTCTCTCTTTATGTGCAATTGTACACCGAGAAGAATAGGTTTAGTGGTCGAACAGTTGATGAAGACAAAGATCTGCACATGAAAAAACATGTGCGATATAGAACAAAATAGGCAATCTAATATGCGCATCGCAAGAAGAATGCATGCAATATCTACATACGAGCCTTTACATTTAACGCCTATATTTTATGCTTCGTAGGGGTTAATATGACCTAAAAATTCTGTAAGAAAGCTCTATAGGAAAAAAACGTTGGTTACAAATATAATCAGTTCATCGAGCTCTATCAACTGGTGTACTTTTCCTTTGAATCCATGATTAACACTTGGCGAGCTTTCCTTGTTAGAGAACTGCCAATTAATGGTCACTGCCACTTGCTGAAGATGCTAATAAAAAGCAATTGCTGCGAAGAGAAGTCCTAACTGGAAGCTTTTGCCAGTCGCTAAGCTTTCAACCTTCAACAACATTGGTAAAATGATGATGGGAATGAGACTGTTTGACAAATCACATCAATCAAATGTGAAGAAATGAAGATGGAAAAGGACAAAAAAGAACAACAAAACACTTATTTTATGTGTTGAAAATTGTTTTTTACCTTTTTTTTCATTTTGAAGCAAATTGATGTGTCTACTTGGATTGATTTTTTTCACCCAATTGTGGACAATGTGCGTATGAAACATACTTCGCTAAACAAACTTTGATCGATAGCAACACAACCAAATTCTTGTAAAAACAGAATAAAAGAGTACCATATTTTATTCACCATCGAATTTGTTCTAATACAAACATTATTCATGGCATCATAAATAAAATTTTCTTTCACTGTGTGTATATAAACATTGAGCAGCAAGTGCATTTGAAAGGTCGTGTTGGTCCATCGTATTGAAACAAAGAGTCTCAAAATAATAGAAATGCTAGCTGTTAGTATTGTGATATGTTATTTATTCTACTTCTGTAATTGTGGAACGCTACCAGCTTCACAAATAGCTGAAAAAACACTAGTAACAACATTATTAAATGGATATGATAAAACTATACGGCCAGATGATCAAGTATCTGTCGATATTACTGCTGCACTACAACAAATTGTGTCTATAGATGAAAAACAACAAATAATGACATCAAGTTCATTTATTTCACAAACATGGCTTGATGGACGATTATCATGGGCACCAAATGCTTCAAGTAATATTGAAGTACTTATGCTACCAGCGAAAAGTTTATGGATACCAGATACAATGATATTGAATTCAGCAGATACAAGTGGTTATCTCACAGTAAGTGAATATAATTTAGCATCGATTGATTATAGAGGTCAAGTATATCTGATATTACCAGCATTAACAATAAAAACAAGATGTAACTTTTTCGTTCAACAATTTCCATTTGATAAACAGATGTGTAGTATCAATTTAACATCATGGAGTCAAGGATCCAATAGAATCATATATACAGACAATGCAAGTTTAGTAATTGATATTAGTGGGTATAGTGAACATCCTCTATGGAAATTAAAGGGAACCGATTTGATTGTCATTCATGCATCAGATAGAGTACCATTTGAAAATACTTATAATGATGTAATATCAATACAATTATATTTACAAAGAAAACCAACATTTTTTATTCTGAATGGTATATTTGCATGTTTAATTTTAAATTGTGTTACTTTGTTATCATTTACATTACCTTTTGGATCCCAAATTGGTCTCTGTAAGAATATTTTCTTTTCTTAAATATTCAATTGAATTTATCAAATAAATATTGTATTTGCATTTTAGGTATGACATGTTTTATGACATACTCTGTTTATTCACTAAGTTTCTCTAATATATTTCCACAACAGTCTGAATATTTAATGATGATCACATTATTTTTTTTATTATCTATGTGTTGGACATTAATATCAATGACATGGTTTATCATATGTAATCATTTTATAACAAAAGCTGAAATGCCAAAGCCACTATTTCTTTTTTGTGGCCTATTGCAAAGAGTATTTTTTTATTTCTTTCCAAAACCAAAAAAAGATGACAAGAAAGAGTCAAAGAAGGATGTTATTGTCGAGAATGGTGAAATTAAGAAGACTAATGATGAAAAAAATACAAAAGCAACAGCCAATCATAAAATAGAATGTGTTTCTTGCCAGAAATTATTTAGTTCATGTCTTCAAAGACACGCCAAAGTTGAAAGTGTTAATGAGAAACAGGAAATTCTCGTTCAAAATGTTGAACCTATCAACACAAACCCAACTGACGTTGAGCCAATTGAAACAGCAGTATTAACAAATTCTAGCGAAATAAAAGCGGAAGTGAAACCGAAATGCAACTTTTGCAACAGATGCGAGCCATGCCAAACTGATTTTGATGAAAATAAAACGGAAAAGAAACACAAAAAAGATATTGCAGCTAAATGTAGTGCCTTAAATTATTTCGTCTTTTTCTGTATATTATTATGCATCATTGTTTCTAATATGACTGTATGGCTCGTGATGTCAAAATGATTAATTTAAACTATTTTTTAGATTATAATGTTTTCCTCAACTATTAATAAAATTAAAACGAAATAATTGCACTCTTTTTAAGACACTATAAAATATATTTTAATCGTTTTTTCATGGATTTGTTTCACCTTCTTTGATCAAGATCAAAAAGCAAGACATTTTTTTTTTATAACTAATAGCCATAACAGTAATTTTGAAGTTCATTTTAAATCTTAGTTCAATAATTATTTTATTAAATACACATAACAATAAACATGAATTTTTTTTTATAACTTAGTTCTAAATGTTCGTTGAGCAACTATATATAATAAATATGGTCAGCTATTGATCCATACTTTTTTTTATTTGAGCTTTTATAGTTTTTAAATTCATCATGATACGAAAGTACATGAAAATGATCGTAATAGTAAAAAGTAGAGGTTTTTTATTTGAACATTCATTAAATTTTGTCCTATGGATACGACCATCGTCAGAGCAATAATTTGACGAATGTTAAAGAGATAATTCATCAAGAAATAAAATCATAACCAATGTTGATAGCCATACCAAATATTATTATCGTTTTCATGTACTTTCATATCATGATAAATTAAAAAACTATGAATGCTAAAAAAAAGTATCCATCAATGGCTGATCATATTTATTACATATTGTCGCTGAAAGAACATTTAAAATTAAATCATTTTATTAATTCATTGCTAATATAGGTTTATTTTATGTGAATATGGGTATTTTTTCATGGATTTGAGTCCAGTTGAAGAAATATTTCAATACATATTGCCGCACGATGGATTGATTCATTTAGCACAATTAGTATCATACTAAGACAGTTTAATCTTCGACCAGAGGGACTTCTATAGACACAGACAAAGTTTGTGTTCCCGCAGCGTTGTAGAAGATAATAGGAAGATTATACAAAAATACGGCTTCTCTTGCGGTTTTATTAAAATTAATATTCATGCGAGTAACTGATATATGAACTAATTTTTTCTCAATATACTTCATTTCTAGAGGTCTATGGTTTTTCATCAATACATATGTGCATAGTGCCTCTAATAGGGGAAACGAGTTTTTTAATCAATCATCTATGAGAGAAAAACCTAGCTTTTCTAAATAAATTTGAGGCATCATGCCACAATTTCTTGATTTTAGACGTCCTCAAAATGAGGCAAATAAGAATGAAAAAAACTCGCTTCTCTTCATTCGACAGGATAAAGAGTTCTCCTTCTACTAAATGTGATCCTTATGAAAATGACTTTCTGCCATGGAATGGAATTTTTCGCATCATTGATAATGAGCATGGGGAAGATTATACAAGAAAGACCTTTATTAATAAGTTTTGTTTTTTCACCCAAATATATGTCTATTTCGGTGCGGTTTTGCTGGAAATCAGTATATAAGAGATTGATTTTTTTTAAATTGTGACTTTAGAAGGAATGCAAAAGAAATGAAAAATATTCGATCACAAATATGTGTTGTAGTAGAAAGTTTTTGTACGCTTGAACAATATCACAATTTCTTTCTATGCCATAGGTTACTTTTTCACTTTTGCATAATCTAGACAACAAATTGCGAAAGAATTCGGAGATGCTTGAAAGATCAAGTTTATATTTTCATAAAATTATCTGACAACTTATATAACTTATGTTGAAGAATTACATTTCTTTTTTATTTTGTCGCAAAATTTAACCGGGTCTTATTCCCTGTTAGAGAAAGTAAATTTAAAATGAAGAAATATTGCTACATCTAATCTATCTTTTTGTTTGATTAATAGGTTTTTTTTTCTTTTTAACTCCATGTTTAGTTATACACATCCATTAGATTTTGCCGCCCACACTATTCATTCTCAAAAAAAGACGAAATATTTGTGTTTTATTCAATCTTTTCTATTATCTGATTGTATAGAAGAAACATAAAGTATTATGAGAAATATATACAGTTTTTCATAATCGATTGTCATCCGCAACAATATGAGCACAAATATGATTGACAATAGAATAATATTTGTACGAAGAAACGATCGACGAAGTAAGTTTTCTTGTTTTTCTGCATTGAACAAAATAGCATTGCTCCTAGTCACCAGAAGATACAGACTTTCAGATGCATTAGTTCTGAAGAAATTTGCCTCTACGTGTCACCAATATTCAACCCATTGATAAGCTGTGTCATGGGTGAACCATGTTTTAGTTCTGTAATGAATTCATTTGGAGCTATAGTTTTCAAACTTCCAGCACGAACTCCCGGCTCTATGAGAGCTTTCTGATAAAAAAATTGCAGATAAATCGATCGAAATCCACTCAAGTTTGATTTACCTGATTCAAGAATCAGCTTTTTGTTTAGCAATAGATTTTAGTGTGAAGACCATACCTTAACTATTGTAAATTAAATTTTTGCCATTTTCACATTTAGCTCATGATTTTAGTGTATCTCAATTGATGGATGTCGAGTTGATGCTTGCAATCAAGATTCATCATGTTCTACATGCATTCAAAATATCTGCACAAAATTTATGTTCAGAACTATAAAATAAAATACACAGGAGAACACGAAGAAAGAACAAACAGCTGTATTGAGAGTGAGGCAAATATTCGTATAATTTACGAAGAATATGTAAATGGTATAGAGACACATTTGTTCCCTATGTGAGTATGTCGCATTTATTGACACACGTGTAGCCTTATTAAGCAATAGAGACAAACGATAATCAACAGAACATAAAAATCAACATATCGATCAGAATGATTCAAAAATCATGTGTTTGCACAAATTAATACTTCCAGTCCATTATCAAATTATTATACTTGAATTGTGTGAATATGAGCGAAAAGGAGAACGAATTATAAAATGTGCACATACACAAATCAACAAACGTGAAAAAAAAACGGCCTTATAACAATGTCTTCTATTTACAAAGCAGCAGCTGTTCATGCAACGCCAGTCTTTATGGATAAGGTTGCAACGACTGAAAAAGTAATTGAATACATAAAGGATGCAAAGAAAGCGTCGGTTGAACTTCTCGTCTATCCGGAAACGTTCATTCCCGGCTATCCATATTTCATTGAATGTTATCCAACCTTGATACAACCACCTGTACTTGCTGAATATATTGAACAATCTGTTGAAATTGACGGACCAGAAATCAGAAAAATTCAAGCAGCCTGTCGCGATTATGGTGTGTGCATCGTGCTCGGTATTTCTGAGCGAATGTCAGGCACTCATACATGTTTCAATTCTCAAGTCTTCGTTGAATCTGATGGAACACTGCTGGGAGTTCATCGAAAACTTCAACCAACTTATGTTGAACGAATCATTTGGGCCAATGGAGGTGGATACACTTTACGCTGCTATTCTTCGAAACATGGCATTCTTGGTGGATTAGCATGCTGGGAAAATACAATGAATGGTGCGCGACAAGCGCTCATTCAACAGGGCGAACAAATTCATGCAGGTGCATGGCCTGCCTTGAGCACTATGGCGGGGTTTGAAGCCGTGGCAGATATTCAGGTAGAACCTTAGTCTCTATAGTGAGAGTATCCAAGGAGAATGTACTAGAAACAAGCGAACTTCTGATCGGATGTAGAAATTTTTTCGAATGTTCTCTGTCGTACTGGACAAGAACCTTTTCTTTTGTTCAAATATATCGAAAGTACCAACAAGAATACTCGTCAGACAGTTTTGAGAAATGAAAACAATCAGACAAATACAACCAAGAATAATAATTTAAGAAATTTAGATAAGATATCGTTCAAACAGCAACATCAACTTTTTTCTTTAATATGAAGTTCGAGAAGAGAGAAAGTCTCATAATGCTTTAATCCAATCTATTTTTATTTTGTCAAAAAAAAATGCGAGATCATGATTTATGATATGAAATGGCAAACTCGAATCGTTCTTTGATTCTCAAACAATTTATATTTATCCATCTATAGTTAGACATTCTTCATTTTATTTGTTTTCTCAGAATCGGTAGTTTAACATGCATGTTTCTGATTTCATGCTATCTGTTTAGTTTTCATTTAGATTGATGCTATGATGAAAAATCACGCATTGACTGGTCAATGCTGGGTTATTTATGCGTCTAATACAATTGATCAGCTGTGTCTTGACTGGATGGAAGCCAGATTGGGCAAGCAAGACTTGGTCAAGGTTGGAGGAGGTCTGAGTGGCATCATTCATCCTTTCAATATGTATCTCGCTGGGCCTCATAAAGGTTTGGAGCAGAAACTTGTCATCGGCGAGATTGATCTCAATCAACTTGGTATTGTCAAAGTTTGGATAGATTCAGCAGGACATTATAGTAGACCTGAAGTTCTTCAGAATTATGTCAATCGTGCTCAAATCTGGCCAGACGAGAAAAATATCGCATGTCCAATGAAGAAAGCTTCTTCTGTGGATGAAAAATCTGCTAGCACATCTGAAGAAGTTGGTTCAAGTGCGAACGAATACAAGAAAGAATAAGAAGATAATCTCTCTCTATGTTTGTCACTTGTAAAATGATTCACATGAATAAATCCGATGATTAATAGCGTGTGATAGAAGAATAAATCTATTTTGAATATCTATTAATTCACACGTGCTCTCAAACTGATAGAAAAAGAGGAGAGGAGGCAACTGTTTTTCTCACGATCTAAAATGATTGAAAATTTTCTTCTTGCTAATTAATTGTAAACAACAGTTTTTATTTTTTTTCTAGGAAGGGAACTAAGGCTTCTAGAAAGGCATGTGTTTTTGTTGCTGCCACTTTTCAACAAAAGAAAATTCTACTCCGAAAACTTGACTAGTTAATTCTTCGTCAGTTAGTTGCAGCTATGTTAGTTAAACGATTCCGTATTCTTATACAAATAGAGAACCTCATGAACGATGTCTCCCTCCTATTGTTTGAGTGCTAGAGAAAAACCGACATTAAGATTCAATCGAATGTTAACTTCAGTTGCATAGATAGAGGATGATCCCTGATAGCTCCCTTATCTGACTTTTGCTGATCTGAACTATAAACGATTAAGATGCATCTTACACTAGAAAAACAAACAGGCACTCTACGAAATCTGTAAGACTTTCTGGCGCTTAACTACGTATATTTTTAAGATTTCGTATTTAAGCCCTTGCAAATTTCTCAGAAGGAAATGCTCCAATCATAGATGGCGGAACGATTTTAGTTTAGAGTAGGTTCATATTTTCGGCCAAACCACTGTGGAAAGCGGTTTGAAAGTCGGTTCGGTTTATCTGTTTATAATGGTAAACGCTATAGATTTTCTTGCTAGATTTTAATTCTACAGATCTGCAATAACTATATAATGCTTTATTGTTTCAAATGAATCAAGAATTACCATACTACCACCGACAAAATTAATGCTATACGTATCTTTGACAGATATTTTCATTAATGATCAACTACGAAAAATATAAGTTTTTCAGAAATTTTTTTCGTCTATAAGACTTTGTAGAGCTCGTTTCGCTGATCGTTTTGGTAAAAAAAATATTCAAATTTACTCAATAAATAACGGCATTAGAGTCAAAATACTCAAAACTGACGACTGTTCGTGACTACTGCTGATTAGTAGATGATATTTTTGAGTGTTCGGAGACAAGATCCGTTATTTACCAGGTAAATTTGAATGTTTTTTTTTATCAAGATGACTAGCGAAACGAGCTCTACAAAGTCCTATTGACGAAAAAAATTCTGAAAAACATATATTTCGTGGTTGATCATTAATGAAAATATCTATCAAAAATACGTGTAGCGTTAGTTTTGTCTGTGGTAGATAGTAACAGAGAAACGCTGGGGTCGCGTTCACTTGGCCGACTCATCACTTAGCCGACACCACTTCCCCGACAAATTGTTTGGCCGACATGTACACTTCGCCGACAACTCATTTGGCCGACAAATATTTGAGATCAAAAAAATTGAAATTTCTTGAAAATATTGCGTGGATTTTTCCCACTCATTCACCTGTAAATAGTGAACATTTTTCAAAATAAAATCAGACGACGATTTTTTATCAGTTAAAACAAGTCTCCCGCTAACAAACTGTTTCCCGTGAGATAAGTTCGATTTTCTTCGGGGCATTGCCCATAATCTTTCATTGTAAATAAATGTGACTTTTGATAAAAAGATTTTCTGACGCAATATTTTCAAGAAATTTCATTTTATTTTACTTCAAATATTTGTCGGCCAAATGAGTTGTCGGTGAAGTGTACATGTCGGCCAAACAATTTGTCGGAGAAATGGTGTCGGTCAAGTGATTGTCGGCCAAATGACCCGGACCCAAACGCTGCTTAAAAGAACAATAAAAAGATAGAATCAGAAGAAATATAACTATTCATGGCCGAAGAAAGTTCTTCTATTCTGATTTTTTGAAAGGAATTCAGAACAAATTCTGTTCAGATCAAGCAGATCTAATATTTCTTTGTGTATATGAGGAATAATAACGTGATGTAACTGTTGTTGAGTCATCGTACAACGTAGATATGTTTTTATTCAATTTAGTACACTAATGAACGTTCAGCAGTGGCTGTTGTTGTTGGAATTGTCAAATATAAGAATAATAATCTATAATATTCACAAAATAAGGGTGTGGTTGTGACTGTGGATATGAGTAAAAAGAAAAGAAACACCCACACCCTTCTACATCCAATAGTCTGCTGAGTCTCAATGGAGAAAAGTATACATCCTACAAATGTTGCTACTCCAGCTACACATGGTACTTGGTCACTTGGTTCAAAATCACCGTGAACCTTCATTATGACGAACCAAATGGTGGCGAATAGAAACCAAGAGAGAGCAAATGTTAACGTTAGCAATATGAAAATCCAAATCCAATGAAAGTCCAACAATGTTGTCAAATAATCATTTAAATATCGACAACAACGTCGGTCAACATTAATCCTTCCATTGAAAACAATCAGTTCATATGAGAGAAGTGACTATTTACCTTTTAAAATTGAGATTTCCTTCTCGAGTAAAAAGACGCGATCTACTCACTTAATGAAACATAACAAAATGAGAACGACAAAATATTTTTCTTGCTTACCTGCTACTTTCATTATATGAATCCTCTTGCAATGTAACATATTCTCGTAATATTGCGGTGAAAATAAGTCTGAAAATATGATGGATCAATAACGAATGAATGCTTGAGCTTAATATAATTTAACTAATAATAATTTTGATCTAAAACGATTGACAATTGACTTCCCATTTCATAGCTTTTGTCTGTATTGATACTTCAGTCTTGATTTTGCACTCATCTGATTCTTTATGATTGGCAATAAAAATGATAGTCACAAGGCAGTTTTTATCCAGCAGCATTGGGTTGCTCGTACATAACAGACAAGCAACCAGCATTCACAATATAAAAATTCATGTTCCTTGTCGTATATTAATCACTTCAGGAAGCTGAGTATTATCATCGACTAAGAAACCTTTGCACCTCACACTAGCAACACTGGTGCTCAGTAAATACGTATAGTCTTTATTCAAAAGCCATTAAATAATAGAAAACACTTTCTTGTCTATTTTAAATTCTCTGCTATGACTGTCATCAAATTTTGACGTTGAAACAGGTAAAGTCTTCTGTCGATACCACACCGAAAAATGCTTTGATACGGAAAAGATTTGTCTGATATCGATTCATCTGAATATTAGTCGGTTTCGACAGATGTTATTTTTTCTTGTCTAATTCTAATATGCAGTTCATAGCACACTTAGTGCCTAATGCATAACGATTGAGCAAAAATCATTGTTGCAATATTAGAAAGAATCAATCAAACACGTTATGTCACCATTGAAATTACACATCCCAAAATAGTCTATAGTTATGAAATGGTAATAGATATTCAGCAGAAGAGTTTCTACGGCGTTAGGACTGTAGTAGAAGTGATAATACCTCCGCCACCTGTGAAAGGAAAATGGAACGGTTTACCGAAACTTTCCAGTTGAACTTGACTGACAGAATTTTCTCTTCATGGCTCAAGACATTTTAATCGGCTAGTACTGAGACTCCTAACATCCTTAATCAAAAACTTTCAAGCCTTCTCAATACTGATTACGAAGATAAGAGAGAGGTTTTCCACTTATTTAAACTTACAGCAACACATCCTATACATTTCTCAAGTCATTTTGGTGATGACCGTATGAAAATGTGAACATAACTGATTGTTACTTTTAGAGTAGTAATTGCCGAGCGCGACCCGATCAACAGAAAATTTTCTGATTTGTATTGTCACATTGTTAAGATTCATCTTTTAAGGAAACAAAACACCGTATGACAATATTAAACCCCTCCCCATATTAGAAGCCCCCGGGGGGCTTCTATTAGACCCTGCAAACTTTGGCCGGGTTTTGCTGGGCAAAACTGAAAATTTTGCTGGAGAGATCCCTCCAAGGGGGGCTTCTAATAAGGGGGGGGCTTCTAATATGGGAGGGGCTTCTATTATGGGGAGGGGTTTACATCGACTATAGTCTAAGTCCTAGTATAGTTATTTTCCATTTGGCGTTACTCTTCTAATTTGAAAATTTCAGTTCTCTATAACTTCTAAGACAATTTTTTTTGTTAATAGTGTACATGAGGATTTTGATGAGATGATCGATCATGAAAGAATACTCTTATTGTATGTTTCTTCGAGGAAATATCTGTCAGACTCACTTGAAAATAATATTTTTACAGCAAAAAATCCTTTCGACATCAACTGTGATTATCGATTGAATATCTCACTGTGTAAGTTTGTTTGCTCTCTTATTTTGAATGAATAGAGGTAATATTATAATTTATAGTCTTACTTTGCTTATTTTTTGTTTGTGAAAAAATTAGAATCTAACGAAAAATAAAGACCATTGACAAATAAAACGCAAGATAAATCAAGAAAAGACCGAACACAACTTTATCGAACATACGGCTACATGCAAGTTTGATCTTAATTTTCGTCAAATATTTGCTGCAGTCAAAGCAAAAAAGATTTGTTACCTTGTGATCAAATAAAGATTCATACGACTATTGTTGCAGCTAGTACAATCATTATTCATTCTTATGTATAATGAGCTTTCAAAAAAATTACTCTAGGGATGTGAGTATAGTTAACTGTGAAAAGAAAAGAGAAAAACCCCTAACCGACATCCACAGCGTCACGATTGTAAATAAAAAGCTCGGAAAAAATATAATGATTGATAAAATGCATTCGAGAAAGATCTATGGATAGTTTGAATGAAGATAAATCAAGATCAATTCATTTATATAAAATGAAATTGAATATGCATGAGAAAAATCTTTATGCCATTGTGAATTTAACACTCCATCAAACTAATCTGAATGAAAACTTTGATTATGTTTCAATATCAAATTTTTAAACTTATTTCTTATCTTTTTCTTGAAACTATTGTAAGTTATGAATATATTTGATACATTGCTTTTTGCTCGACCAACAGAGTAAACGTAATTGGTACTGAGTTTTTGTATATGTTCAATTATTATTCTTAAATATTCATCCCCATTGAATAAATCAAATATATGAATAATAGTCTCCATTGATAGCAAAATTGCAAAACCAATGTGCCCATATTCATATTTTACAGATGAAGACAAAGTTCTTTTTCACCCCTTTACTTATCTCAAAGTAATTGACAATCTTCATAGAATTCATCTTCGCATGATACCATAACTTTATCAAATGCTGACCGAACCATTTGGTTTTAGTCGGTTGAATTATGCATTTCTAAAGTCAAAACATTTTTCTATAATAAAAAATTTCTTCGCACAAAGAAAAAACAATTCACCCATGAAATTTCATACACACTTTCAAAAATCAACAAGTTGACCTTTGATTATGAAAAGTTTTTTTCTTGGGAGAACTTGAAAGTGAAACTCATCTGGTATTTTCACAATCCTCCTTAGATTATTCTCTATATAGTCAAACAGATCGAACCCATTTCATTGAAATAATGTCTCATCACTAGACATGTGCGGGACCAACTTTTTTTGGTCCCGGTCCCGGTCGTTGGTCCCGGTGAAATTGAATTTTGGTCCCGGTCTGGTCCCGGTCCTGGTAAATTTTTTTTTGGTCCCGGTTTGGGTCCCGGTGAAAATTTTCATTTGGTCCCGGTCCCGGTGGAAATTTTCCTTTTGCTGCTGATTCCGGCGAAATTCTGTTTTTTAGTCCTGGGCTCAGTTAACACATTCGCTACAATGTGGCCTAACAGTGAGCCACGCTACATTTTAACGAGAAACTGTATAGAAAAGTACTTTATTTTTCTTTGTTCTTAGACAGGAGGCTGAACATAATGCTTTATCTGTTCTGCCTTCAGAGCTCTTTTTGAGTCCGTTATTCCATAGCATGATGGGTCTTGTTAAAAAAATCAAGACAAAAAAAATTGTTACTCACAACAGAACGTTTTTACTTTCTTTGCTACCGCATAGCTCGCTTCTCTTGACTGTTGTGCCCTTCCTTTCGCAAAGCAGCCAGTACAGCGTCTGCGGACATTGCCCTTAAATCCTTCCTTTTCTTCGAGCTTGCGATTAGTGAATTCGCGCTTGAATTGGGTTGCTGATTCAACTTCTCGAATGGCATGTCATGCTGAAATGACCTCACAGGAGTTTCGCCAAACTACAGGATAGTTACTTCGCTACATGTGATATTACAAATGGAAGAGAGAAAACGACAGATCAGTATAGGATGAAAAGACCAAGCAGTGCATTTATCGCAAGATGAATGCAGAAGAAAATGAATCTCTAGAGCTAGTCTTTAATAAAACCGAATCGCGTCGAATGTGTTAAATTTGGTTTTTGTTCCACACCCAGTCTAAGTAACCTTACTTTTTCTGTTATTTGTCCATAGTCAGAGAAGTTGTTGCAGAATCTGCCGGTTTTAGATCTGGAGCAGTTCTCACTTCTATTTCCGCCGATGTTTCTTATCAACGACAAACATGACCGGGACTAAATTGTTTTTCGATCCTGGTCCCGGTCCCAGTAAAATTCTATTTTTTGGTCCCGGTCCCGGTCGCGGTCCCGGTAAAATTCTATTTTTTGGTCCCGGTCCCGGCTACCGGGACCGGGACTGGGACCGGGACCGGGACCGGGACTGGTCCCGCACATGTCTACTCATCACATATATTACAGACATCTTTTACATTTTCAGTCAAACAAACTAAGATGAAATCATTAATTTTTACATCGAAAACATTGATAACAGTCTTAACATTTCACGTTGAGTATTTCATCACTATGAGCAAATTATTGTACAACTCTAGATAGAAATTTCAAATATATTCGTCGAAAACATAGAAAACTTTTGTTTTTCAATTTATAGCAATGAAAACACATCCTTTAGCAGATTCTTCAGAGACGTGACTTTGTCATCAAAATAAACTTCTTGACATCTTTATCACTGTAGAAATATCTTTTCTAAAATAAAGCAAATTATTTTGTGATAGCATTTCAGATTTTCTTGCATTTAATATATTTCAGAGATCGAAATCAAATTGAATGTAATTCAGTATGTTTTACTATGTCTTAAACATGAGCAATAAAGGTTATTTCAGTGTAGGGCTCATATTCTCTGTAGTTTATGCTTTTGCAAACTGTATTGATTTCTTCGTGTGAGAAACCTACTAGATCAATCATTGTGTGTATTTTATTTATAAAAAGAAATGTCACTATTTTCACATACTTAGCAGGATTGCTTTTTGATTTATATGATATTTAGAGCTGTCAATGTTTTGTATCGTTTTAATCAACACATGGATAGAGTTCAATTACTAATTTGGCGTGTCTTTTCTCTACACATCCTTATTTGCTAATTGATATGACAACTAGCTTTGAGCAAATATCAACCTATGTCAAAAATTACATAAGCATAAATCTTTTTTTTTCGGGTGTTCAATTTTTATTTCTGATATTTAATAAAATAAAATAAAAATCGATAATGTCAATATAAAGTAATAAAATTCATTCATTTATTCTGATATGATTCATGAAATGTAATCATATAATATACCCAACTAATTCGATTTGAAAATAGTTAATATTTCCATGATTTGGATAATTTCCGGTGTTATATGAATCAGTAATATTAATTATTAAATTTGTTGACCTACTATTTTCTCTGTTGTTCCATGGAACGATCAATTCTTGTCTATGTATTGTACCATGAGCATCAAATGTATGCTGAAGATACTTGGTTTTCTGACCAGCATCACAATTTTCTTGATAGGCATCAAACCCAAGATAGGCGTGATGTTGCGGATGATTACCATGTGTAACCATTGCCGACAAGAGAATTGCTTTAATATCTTCATTTATTGGCAGATAATTGAACAGGCTGAAAGAATGTATCAGTTGTGTTGCATGCAGCTGAATTTTCTCTAGTCCTGGTATAGCCAATTGTTTTTTAACGATTTTCTTCATGGCTTTTTTCTCAAGAAGTTCAATTTGCTGAGACAGCGTTTGGATACTTTTATTGTTGTTTGCAGAATTGTTAGTTTCTAAAATTCATTAAAAATAATAATTATGTTTCGAATCTCATGCACTTTGTGTAGTTTCTAAAAATGGTTCATGAAAAACTATAAAAAATTGTAGTAGATACCAAATAAAATTCTGATAAGAATTTCGGGATCATCTATCAAGAAGATTCGAGCAAGTTGCAACATTAACATCCGTATGTTTGAATGAGTTGGTTGGATTCAACTGTTAGTCTTAAATTGATATATCTCTTATATGTTTGATCAGTGTAATACTGCCTCTAGATATTGGTTCAGAAAGGAAAGCTGTGAGCTTAATATTTGCAGAGAATATACAAATGATAAGCATTTGAAATAGTCTTGTATGCATGTAATTTCTCCGTTAGAGGAGATAAAGAGAAATAATGACATTATCAAAAAATCGAGCATATTAAATTTATTTTGCTCTGAAGTGTTTGTACAGATTGTACACATTTCAAGACTATATATAATTATTTATGAGTTATAATTTATGAACCATTGTTTACTATCTGTAAGATGTCCCGAGCATGCTTGTGTCGATATGTAATGAATTTTGAACAATAACAAACAATGTTCAGATGTGTCAAAATATTTGCAGTGGCAAATATGAAGTGACTTTTCGTACACTTTCATAGAACTCTTCTGGCTCGAATTATTCAATTCTATAGAATAAAAACCTTTTCACATTTCTACAACCTCCATTCTAACCAGAAGAGACCTTGAAATTTTAAATTAAACACATATATTCAATAAAAAATAGCTCATTTCTCTGTACATATAATGCTGAATTTAGACTTAATTCCCAAATTTTTGATTAAATAATGATCTAAATAATCAAATCATATTGTCTTAAGTTGATACTCGTTCGAAGAAAATATTCACATGAAGGAAAGTGTCAGATGTAGCAATCGAATTGTTCCTGTAATTGAATATTTAACTTGCATATCAATGTCTACTCTACAAGATATTATGATTTATTTGCATTCGAAACATGTTTTAGTTTTAATCATCCTAATGAATTCTTTACCTCGAATGGCCATCTGCTGAATTGAAGTAATTTGTTTTTTTAATTTCTTGTATTCTTGACTCATTGTATTTTTGATTGCAATAATATTGTTTTCACATTGAAGAGAAGTATTTACTTTATTCATCCACTTTTTCTGTACTTCAGATACTTGATTTGTACATTGTTGTTGAACTTGGGTGATACGTTCTGACATCTGATTATTTAATTCAGATAATTTATTAGTTAGTTTTTCAATAGTTGTTTTTAGCTGTTCAACTTTGTCATCAAGCCAACGATATTGATTCATCGTATTACTAGTTGAAGCTTTAGTTTCCTTCGATGGACACCGTAGAGGTAGAACATGAACGTTGCTTCGAGTACGAACGAGAACAGTATGTGAAAGAAGTTTTGTTTCAGATCGAAGTGTACTCAACTTCAGTATATGAGCATTAATAGGTTTTGGAAGAATGATCTCACCTTCTAGATGAATATGATCAGATAGTTCACTTAAATACTTTTCGACTTGATCACGAGAAAACACATATTGTGTATCGTTGTTTGACTCGATATTAGTTACGTTCAAATGATTACTGTGGTTTTTCTTGTCATGTATCGAGTCAGTCACTTTTTGATCATCTTCAAACTGATGTGATTGGGATTGACTACTACTACTGCCACTACCACCAATTTTAAATCTTCCAAAAACGTGTAAACTACCTCCACCTCCAGAATGACTCGTTCCAGATCCAGACGATGACTTTTTATGTGCATGAGTAGCCAATAATTTATCAAATTGTTCTAATCGATCAATATCATGCTGAGTCAAACCAAGTTTATGAATGTTCTTAGCAGCTTGACTGTCATAGAGAAAATGATTACTATCAGTTGAGTCTTTACGAACGATTGTATTGATTGCTTTAGCCAAGCGATCTGGTCGAGTTAGATCCTGTGTCCAATAGAGTGAGTTCCAGAGTTGATCATCTGCTTTCTTCAAATGAACCTAATATACATCATTTTAAATACATTTTTTAGTATTCTATTAACGGTATGCTCAAGAATTTGTTCGAAAAACTGCTTATTACTTTAGAAATCAACTTAAATGGAAGATACATGAAATATAGATAGAATATTTATTCCAGGACGTAGTTTCATCATCTACTGACCTGTTTCAATTGTAGTTGTCGTTCAAGTACTTTATCAAGAGCAATTGGATCTTGCAGTTGACTGTCGAAGCCTTCTTGAACACGTAATTTCATAGTAATTTTGTCAGAAACTTCACTGATCAATTGTTTGAAATCACCACCACTGAGTGCTATCGTATCCGATCGTGGGAACTGAGATAGAATTCGATTATACATAGATGTTCCAGTAATTTGTTCAGTATTAATCTCCACTTGTCGTTCGACTGTCTTCTCTGAATGAAGAGAATAGTGTATTTCGAAATTAGATAGATAACATTGCTTAACAATTGATGAACGAAGATGTTCACAAACACTTTGATTCACGGTATATATAACGAACTCGATTGATTGAAGGAGAAGAGTATTTGAACGCCATTCATCATTGATTGTGTACATTTGTCGACTCTTGTCTGTTCGAAGACCTTTTTGAACAAGACGAATAGCACTCATTGGTAGTAGAGAAGCATCGCATGTTGAATTCTCGTTGCATAGCTGGGGAAAATATTGCTTCATGTAACTTTGAATAACTTGAATAAGTAGAGAAGTATAAAGTTCGACAGAAAGACTCAATTCGATATGTCCACTTAGTATGTTCTCATTACATTCACTATTCACAGGATTGACACGAGGAAATGGAGTGAAAAATATATCAGTTGGCTTGCGTTGATTTTGATAAAGAATTACTTCACCATCTTCATATTTAATACGACCAATGCTACTTGTTTGTACTTCTACTTGATGTATAACAATACCATCAGAAGAGTTCAATGCTGCGTCTTGACATAGAACTTGAGTTAATAGACCAATAATTATGAAAATCGGAAACACCATCACTTCTGATGTCGATTCTCTCGGTAGTTTTGATTAATAGATACGAAGGTCGTCGTCGTCGTCGTCTTTTTATATCTTCTTTTATAAATTAGTTGATAAAAGTTAAGTGGTGACAGTAGCAAAATTCTATCTCTCTGTTTTCTTCTTGTTGATATCTTTGATATGTATTGCCATCGTTATCTTGTGTTTTTTCCATCAGACATAAAGTAACATGACGTTGAAAACATTGTTCTAGAAAGTATTTTCATGAGATAAAATCGCCGATTTTATCGTTTTCAAAAAGACGACCAGAAGTGACGTTGATTATTTTAGAAATAATTTGACTAAAACATTAGAATGTATCTGGCCGATAGTGATTTGTAACGCGAAAGACATCCATCTCTATTTTCAAACAAGATTCAAGAGACATTCGCATTAGTTGATGTCTGGTTTATTTCCAATATTTTCGACAATTGTATGTTGATTGACTCAATCATATTTTATCAATATCTTTTTGAATCAAGACAACTCTCTATTAGTGTAAAAGATGATGATACTCTCGATATAAGAGCAACTCTGTTGATTATTTCTTCTTATGCTTGAAAACATCAACAACAATGAGATAATCAACATATTATATCAAATAGGAAACTATTGAATCAAAATGATTTACTATGTTTGAAAGAATAAGTTCCAATCCTATGTGAACAATTGTAAGTTTATCATCCGTATAGACTATTAAACTTTTGTGTTTATAAAGTGATATTCATTAAAAAAAATTATTTGAATGCAACACTCAAAGAAATCAGTTGAGATTCTTTCAAATATATAATCGAGCAAAATGCAACAAGTTGTATCACTAATAAACATTCAATATTTACCTTTGTCTGTTTTAATTTTATTCAAACAAGTGTTATTTGAGATAGAGAATATAAGTTAACAGATGATGTATCAATAATTTTTAGAAAAAAATAAGAAATATTTTCTAACACGATTACAACAATTTATTTATTATGTATATATCAAATAAAAATATAGTTTTCAACATTATCAATTGCCATTTGTTGATTTAGAAGTATGAATATATTTGATTTCAATGAATAGACATATGTAAGCATTTTTCACCTCGTAGAAATGTTCGACATGAGTCTTATTTTTGTGATCCGATCCCAATGGGATTTTGATATCGACTACTGTTGTCTTTCTCTTGAGAAAATCAATTTCTTGATTCTTTTTTTGTCCTCGCTTCATTTCATAATCAGAAACTAATGATATATACTTGAGAGTGTTGGTGTGGGTATTACTCTTCCTGTCACCTATCCCAACATTCACATCCACACTCATGAACCACCGATTCGATCAGATAAAATTGTTCAATCTATTGGAATACTCATGTTAATAGTTTGTTTGATGGATATCAAAAACAAAAAGATAAAACTGTTAAACAATCTCAAACTGCAAAAGAAACATTAAATGGGCTGATGATCAAATTTTAGATTTCGAAATACTAGATATTCAATCAACTACTTATTTCATGATAAAGGTCTAAAATCGAATGATTTAAAACTATAGGTATAGAAAATTTATTTAAATTCACAAGCTCAAAAATAATTAATCGAACATGATTTCAAGTTATCGATTTGGTGAATAAGATGTAAGAGATCTACACATGTAGTTATTCAATTCGAAACAGAACAGGTAAGTGAGTGTTGTCGATGTGGAAATCAGTTCGGATATCAATGCAGATGAGGTTTTTTGTTGTGACTATAGTTCTGGCAACGTCTTTGGTCATCTACGAACACTAACCAAAAACACATAACACATACTCATACCCTATTCGATTAGCAAATGTTACATAATATGCATATCAAATGAATTCATTGATGTGATAAAACTACTTTTACATGAACTCAAAATTTGAACACAATCTCTTCATGATGACCTTATTCAGAAGCTTGAAACATGAATTTAAAATATTATAATTTACCTACTGTTTTCATTGTTTGAATTAGCAGTTTTGAAACAAAATGAAAACTTCATTCTGAAAGTATCTTTTGAGTAGCGAAGTCTAGCTAAGCGCAGATAATCAACATTAAGTATCAGCTATATGTATACAAAATATTAATTTGGTAGTAGCAACAAATCAAAGTACTGCTTTGAACTTGCTGTTTGTATTCACTCGGCCTGTCCAAGTACTGAATCGTTTTTATATTGAGAACATAATCATTCGATGAGTGTTAGTGGTGAACTTTATACTTATCATCGTATCTTATCAGTGAAAAAAAAACTGAAATGTTCAGACTGAACTATTTTCGTTGAGTATATTATTTATAAAAAATTTCAAATCCAAACTCAAAGGTTAGCTTTCAACGTAAACTGCAGGAAGCAACGATGTTTTGTCAAAATATCTATTAAAATAAACCTGCTTTACAGAAGTCTTAAGAACAACAGAATCTAGTTAAGCACAAATAATCAATATCAAGTATGAAATATAAGAACATAGAATAGCAAGTTATGTGATACAATAATTGCAGAGATTTCGATTCTCTCAACTTTGGTAGAAAGAAAAATGTCGAAATGTAAAAATATCGAAACATAAAAAAGTCGAATTTTGAAAATTTTAAAAGTAAAGTTGCTCAAAGATACGTTTTCCAAAATTTTAATTAACTTTTTCAATTTACTTATCGAGAATTTTTGCTTGTCTTTGATTCATTTCTTATTTCATAATAAAATTCATTTATATTACACTGTTAATTATTTTATAAACTCGGAAAAAAATCTAAATCTGTTTTGGTATTTTTTGCGAATCAGTGTTAATTGCCCGAAAGGCAAAATCTCGAAAAAAAAGATCGAAAGGTGAAATCTCGAACACGCAAAATCTCGAAAGGTGTATAATGCAACAGCAACACGAGGATGTGGGTATAAGTATAGGTATGTTATGTGGGTGTGAATACTATCAAAGAATGGGCATCCAACATTTACATTCATATCCACACTCACTTCCGCATCCATATCCACACCAACATCTGCACCCATAACCACATCCACATCCATACCCACATCTACACCCACACCCAAACTCAGACCCATACTCTCATCTGCACCCATACTCACACTCACATCCACAATCTACAAAGAAAAAAGGTAAAAGAATGACTCATCAGTCATTCAGTATCACTTGTTATTTTTTTGAACTTTCGAGATTTTGTGTATTCGATATTTTGCCTTTCTAGATTTTGTAGGTCGAGATTTTTTTCTTTCGGGATTTTTTTTTTCGAAATTTTCCCTTTCGATCTTATGCCTTTCGGGCAATTAGCACTCCCCCTTTTTTGCTCTCTAATAGCTTCACTTTCGACAATTTTATAGTTCGACATTTTTTACATTTCGACATTTTTATAGTTCGACATTTGTATAATTTTTTTTTCGACATTTTTACTTTCGACCGAAGTTGAGATTACCGAAATTTCTTCAACCTCCCCCTTGTCCTATCCAATGTATTCTACGCACATACTCACATTCACAGTCATATCATACACACACACATGCATACACGATCCACATCGTCACTTATACAGTTACACGCTACTGATTTTATGCGTTTTTTTGAACGTCATCTTTGTAATAAAACCAGGTAAGCAAACAAATCATTAATTGCATGTATATTACTTTGACTTTCGATTATTCTTTTTTTTGATTCATAATTGTGACAGTCATATTTTCTACGCCAAATCAGCACCTTATTCATATTTATTCTGGTGAATATCGATGATTATTGTACGGCCTTGCAGTCAACTAAAATAATACATAAAATTTGCATAGCACACACTAAGAGAAAAAAAACGATCGTTATATTCTACTACCAATTTTGTTATTTTTTTTTTCTCGTTCTTCTATATTTCTTCATTATTATTGTCGATTCTAATTTAGCTATGCAGTGTGTTTTACACGTGTCTTGCATATGCTGCTCCATAGATCAATGTAGTAGAATCTTCTTTCCTTGACTACTGTTCTTACACAATTTCTTGTAATTTCACATGCATAAGTCAAATAAACAATTCCTAAGTTTTGCTAATTTAAACCGAAATTTATCTAATATAAATAAGACATACTATTTTTGTTTTTATTGTTCAGAATTATCAAGTATTTATTTACCTATAAACAATTTGTACAAATAATAATGGACACTAATCGGAAAGCAACAATTCAAAAGTAGGCAAATCAATTTATAAATTCTTTTACATAAAGTATTTTTCTGTTATCGAAAAAAATAAAAACATGAGTATGTTTCGAAAAATTCATGGATTCTATTTTTCATTATATGAAAACTATGATTCCATGCAATAATGACTAAAAGCCTCTATCTTTTCGTATGTTGCATACCTATTATTCACATCACTGAAGAATATTTATTTGTGTGAGTAAAGAAATATATTCAATAATATATATTTTCGAATTACTCGTTAAGTCAATGATATGTAAGCTATACAAAAAAAAGCATGAAACATAAAAAGAGTAAGGTTTCGAACAAAATTATATGATGTTTTATTGATGAAGATTAACATAATAGGTTGGATAATGTTCGTAAATGTTAATCTTTCTATTCATATAAGTTTTTGTTCATTCGATTTTTTTCTTATGAAAAATAAATCTATTCTAATCAATTAAACAGTTCAAATAAATATGGTTCATTTCCATTTCCAACACGTCGAAATGATTTCACAGATGATTATGAAATTTTACCAAAAGTGTTAGGTCGTGGTGTAAATGGTAAAGTTTACAAATGTCAACATCGTCAAACAGGACAAATATGTGCTCTTAAAGTATATTTCTTCGATTTGTGTTAATTAAATATATCAATTAATTTATATTTGAAAATTTTATAGATTTTAGAAGATTCATTCCGAGCTCGACAAGAAATTATCTTACATAAAAAAGCATGTGAAAATTGTCAATACATTGTGAAAGTAGTAGATGTCTATGTAAGAATATTGTTATTGAGCTTCAATATTTTCTTTCTATTCCATTATTCTATTATGAATTCATTCTTTTCCTTTATTATAGGAAAATATGTTTCGATCTAAACGATGCTTATTGATTGTAGCGGAATGGTACAGTCGATCTATATCTTGAAAATATATTTATTGAAGAATGTTTATTCTAGTATGGAAGGTGGTGAACTATTTCATCGTATTGAACAACGAAAAAATAAACCATATACTGAACGTGATGCTGCTAGATATATTTGGATGATTGTTCAAGCTGTTTATCATTTACATAAAATGGATATAGTAAAAATTTAAAATGATTCTTTCTTTTTTTGTATATTCTTTATGTTGTTCTTACCATTAATTATAGGCTCATCGTACGTAGTTTTACAATAGAAAAATAAAAAAAGCAATAATGTTTATCTATTAAATTTATGATTATAGGCGATTTAAAAGCAGAAAATCTACTCTTGACAAATGAAACAGATGATGCTATTCTCAAACTTACAGATTTTGGATTTGCTAAAGAAGGTAAAATAATAATACATAAACTAACTTTTATTTATTATTCTATTTTTTTTTGAAGGAAACAATGAACCATTGCCATTGAAAACTCCATTGTATACAAATGAATGAATAATATCGAAAATTTTAACTAGATTTTCTTGTTTAGATTTACACCACTTTATGCTGCTCCAGAGATTCTTTCCAATGCAAGATATAATAAAGTAATACGCTGATCATATTTTATTTTGACAGTTTAGAAAATAGAAGCTCAAATTGAAAAATATGATTTCCACAAACTACTCGGTTCAAACATGAGTCTCTTTTTTTTCTGCTTTCATTTCTTGTAAAACAGGCTTGTGATATTTGGTCAATGGGTGTTATTATGTACATTCTTCTATGTGGTTATCCACCTTTCTTTCCGAAAGATGAAGAAAACTCAAACTATGGTATGAAATATAGAATTAAAACAGGTGATTATCAATTTCCTGATGCTGAATGGAAAAATATTTCACAAGAAGGAAAATCTATTATTCAACGAATGCTCATAGTTAATCCAGCAAATCGTATAACAATCGATGAAATTCTCACAAATCCATGGCTTACTGAATTGAATTCTGAAAGATCAATCGATATAAGTCCACTTCAAGATGCCGAAAATCGACAACAATTACAAGTGAGTTTAAAAGTCAATATTTATTTCAATTTAATTATATTTTATAGGCTGCAAGTGAGCGATTGTGTTAACAGATGTACAATAGGAAAGTAGTTCATTAATCAATTTTTATTCTAGTTGCATCTGCTACTGATGCTCAACGTCAAATTGATGATGATTTAGATATTGAAATATCTGGACCAGAGGCATCACGTATTGCTAAACGAGCAGCTAAAAAAAATCGACAAATAGTTCTCATTGATGAAACTTTTCGTAAAATGAGAATCGAAACTGAATATGATCATGAAGAATCTTCAGCAACTACAACAACAGAATCACAAAGTCAATCATCAGATCTATCTGATAAAAGTTAAAAGCCTCTTTATTATTAGTTTTATTTTTACTTATATCAAAGGAAATATTTCTTCTCATAGTCTTCATATTCTCAATAGTGCACTACAACTCATTCAATCATATTTTTAAATTTATTGAATATCATTTGATATATTTAGTAAATGTGATTGTACAATCGATCAAACTTCCTTTTTGGATAGAACTACTATATAACTAAAGTTAACTGTGGTTTCAAGTATTTCCTGATAATATTTTTTTCTGCATTTAAGATAGCTCCCTGATTGTTTTCGGATTTTTTTTTGACGCCTAAATTATCTGTTAAAATGGTTAGCACTTTGATATATATAAAATTTCTATCATGAGTAGTTTTTTATCAGAATGAATTTTCTAAAGAATAATTTTCTTCTGAAGTTAATATTGAATTTATTGTTTAATTGATTAAAATCAAATTTTCTCCATGACAGTCAATTTAATTTACATCTTCAAATGATTTTAAAAAGATTTAAATTTAAATTCTCACATTATGCTATGTGTTTTTGATCAAGGACAACATATATATATGTTGTGCAAAATTTCAATCTAGTGAGAATTCTATAACTTTGAAAATTATCACTCGAAATTTTCATAAAACATCATTTCACATTATTGTAGAGACCTGTCTATATTCACATTTCGGAGAATTTCGCATATAAAATCGAACGTGACTTTAAATTCGAATTAGTACCAAGATAAATTTTTTTGTGAAGAACTCTCAAAGCTGAAAAATTCAGACACCACTCACAATGTCGTATATACTTGTATAGAATAATGTACATAATAAACATAGCTCGTAGGGAGAAGTAAAACTTTTTGCTTACGAAAATGTTTACTTTTTTGAAAAAAAATATGTCATTGTCGTTGACAATAATTTATTTTTTCTTCCAAACTATGTTACAACAAAAAGAAAGAAAGAAGAGTTTTGCAGATGAACATCACTTCTTGGCTGTTTGAGAGTTTTTCAATTAAAAACTACTCAAGAATGGCTCGATAGATAGCGAAGAAAATAAATGATTGCAGTTTTGCATTTATCTATGCTTTTTTCCGATTTAAGTTAAATTATTGATAAAATAGGAACATCAAATATAAATCAATTTTGAAGTGAAAACAAAATTTTATTCACTAAAACATGATCTTCAAATGTAAACAACACGCATTTTTCGAGCTATGTTAATTGAACGTCTTATCATGTTGTTTATTGTTTTTATTAAATGACTTGATTTTATTTCTCAACATTTGTTTTGTATATTAAGGTTTCATTTCAAACACTTGAAGCATTCTGGATTCAGCGATTTCAGTTACATTTCTTCAATTCTTTTATTGTTTGCCCTTTTTATCAATATGACTAATTAGTGAAATAAATAAATGATTATTTATTTTTATTGGAATACATTCTTTTTTCCTCTTATTGTTTTTCTGTATTCTTCTTGGAATGCAATACCAAATGAAAATAAAATACTACTAGACAATACAAAAAATAGGAGAAGAAACATATGTTTTATGTCTTTGTTCGGAAAGTGTTAAATTTTTAACAAACTAAGAACTTGAATCGATATTAAGGGTGGGGTGTAGGTGGATGTGGCTAGGGTATGTGAGTGGTCTGGGTGTGGGCGTGGATAGGTATCGATATCGATTAAGATAACACTTGGATTAATATCCACACCTCACACGCACACCCACACCCACACCCACACCCAACTCGAACATGTACTTTTCCCTGACGCAAGGATATCCGAGCACAGGAAGAAAATTTTACAGTATGTAACCCTACATTAGAGGGAGCAACGCTACCTTTTTTTCCCGTAAATGTTTCATGCTAAACAGCTTCTATTTGCCTAAGTTATGAAGTACTCTGTAACAATCATCGACATATAGCTGTGTTGGTAAACAAATTTTTCCTGAAATATCGAGAATTTCAACTAGTAATAAACTAGGGATTAAACTATCAAGTATTCTAAATGATGTAGAATCCATTAAGTCTCAAATTATTGACAAGTTGAAACGATTTCTATGTAGTGAGAAGATATTCAAAAGAGCTTTATGTTGATGAGAAAATCATATCAAAAATACTTAAAGATTAGACTAAACAATAGAAATATATTTTTATTCCAATGAACAATGGTAGTCAAAAATTGAAGGTTTGATAGTAAACAAAGGGAACTTTGAGGGTGTAGATGTGCCTAAGCGCACTGCACACGCACAGTCCCGAGTTCTACACTGATACCTACAACCTCATTTCGCTGGTATGGACGTCTCATAAGGATTGATCATCGATAACGATATGGTAAAAAGAATACAACTATTTTGAAGAAATGAGATATTCGATAGCAGTTGTTCGTTCGTGACACATTGAACCATTGATATTTGCTACAGGATTGAGGAGAGGATGTCGTTGTTGATTGAATCGTACATTGGGCTTGTTGAGGCGATGATAATTGATCCAAAACTAAAATTGATCGAACGGAAAAGAGCTGTTGATTTAAGCTACTGTTTAACAATTGTTGATGATCAATTAATGACTGCAAAATAGCTTTTAGAGACGAAGTTCACTGTGACATTATAATAAGTCAAAAGCTGTTCGTAAAACATCTCATTATACGTGTAGAATGGAATACTATTCTTAGTCTTCTGCGCTTAACGATTTTCTTAACCTTCATGAATATTGTCTGGCAGCTGATTCACACCTGTAGGTTGAGAATTAGAAAGAGACATTGTCCGTAATGATCAAAAGTTGTCATCAATCAATATTTTAAGTGAGAATAAACAAAATTTAGAGAGAAAGAACAAAAATAGAAACGTCAGATGCATTTAACCGATACGAGATAAGAAAGGTAAATAAGAAATATTATAAAATGCTGTCGTTTTCAGTACACCTTAAAAGAGTTACATTTAAGAAATAAGACTTAAAAATATGTTGTAGCAAATTGTTCATCAATCTCATTATTTTTATTGATTATTTGAATAGATCGAGATTCGATGATATTAGTGAACGTTCCATTTGCATAAGGTTTCCAACTGAAGATCCAATGATGAGCGATTGAAAAAAAGAACATTTCAACACATATTAATATATTTTCTAATAAAATTTTTTCTTGTTCAACTGTAAATCCTGTTGTTGAACCATGACAATAGACATTAACTTGAGAATCGCATCGAGTATTTCGAAGTACTCCAGCAGCTGCAAGACCACTCATTAGAACTGACTGCCAAAATATAAAGAAAACAAGAAGCTTTATCGTAATAAATTTTGCCAGTGGTTGAAATGGTTTCAATTCATCTTTCATATTACTATAGAACGTTATTAAAAAGTAAAGAGCTAATGTTTGACTAATAGTAATAATAATTGTAATATATGGATAACCTTGATTAAATTTCCATAGACCATTACTATAAACATTCGCTAAATTTAAAACAACGGCTATACCAGAACATATTGGTGTAATCCACGAATATTGTAGAAGTCCTATTTTAAAATACCATATCCACTTTGGATTTGGTTTTGGTTTACAACAATATCCCAATCGAAATGCCATATGAATGGTTTCTTTGTTTGCAAACGTCTCTTCTACGCCTTGATGACCACCAAGATATTTTGTTAGTAATAGAAGAAAACAATACATTACATAAGCTTCATAACATTGTTGAATAAATTCCACATAAATAGCTGCTTGCAAAAACAATAGAGATAGCCAAGAGGTCAATGCGTACACTGGCACCATACACAATATACGTATGATTCGCTTTTGTGAAGCTTTATGAGATTGATGAACAAAATGTTGCATAATTTGAGTCAGACTCATTAATGTGGCGACAATAGCAAATATGCCACCAATAATACTCATGAGCTCTTGTTCATGAACAGGATCTTCGTATTTCTGCCATTCGATAGGTTTGTTTACTGTCCACACAATGATCAGGGCAATGGCACAAGCAAGAATAATAAATATACTCCATGTTATTTCATTTTTAACAACCGACAATATTTTCTTCCGAAAGCTAAGTTCGCACCATTGTCTACACATCTTTTGATTAACACAAAATGATCACCGTAATCGATTAATTTCCGCTTTGGTTTATATTCAATTAAGCATTTAGAGCCGGCTAATTTTGTAGTGAAGCGAAAAACCTGCTGCAACGTGTATATATGTTGAATTGCGTATTGAGATAGTTGTGTGCTCTACTCTCGTATATCATCATTTTTCTTATGCTCGTAGGTTGCTATCAGGTGCGTCATTGATTCTCTTCCGCTCTTTTTTTTCTGCGTTGAAAAAGAGACAGATGACTAGTAAAAAAAATGTACAGAGCAGCAGAAAAGAAACGAATAAACAACAAATATGCAGTAATAGTCTGTTTAAACGTAATGACTAAGATACGAACAACATGTTTAAACAGAAAATAGTTATATTTGTCGGCAGCTTGCTAGGACATCATTATGATATTAGTCTTTATGTATCAATTTATAGCTCGTGAGCATTTCTCTTAATATATTAATATGATGTAAAAAATTACAGCGTTTTTTCATCAATAAAGGTAAAAGATAAAAAAAAAAGCATTACTAAATTAAGTGTAATTGTTTGCCAAGTAAAATGTCTATTATTGAACAAAATTAACCAGTACTAATCACAAGTACAGTTTTTTATTGATGAAGCTTAATCTATGTAATTGATTGAATGTGAAATGTTACCTTGTATGTTGATCAAATTCAACAAGTTATCTTATCTGAATTTCAACGGCTAAAAAAAAAATAATAGAACATTCTTGTTTTGATCAAAAGGTTGAAATGATATTTGATATAAGTTAATTTTATTCTCTTTATTTGATCTTATTAATTTGTTCAAATTCATGACGTATCGTATCTCGATGGAATACTTCTTCAGACATTGAATTCAAGACAAATGATTTACAAGTCTATACAATAAGAACAGAACAATATTCTTTTTCTTTTCTTTCGTATTAGTAATTGATTTGATAGTGATACAGAAAAAAATTCAATTTTCATTTAGTGATTACTTATTATCGTTTTGTTTTCCGTATCACTATCAAAAGAATGACTAATACAAAAGAAAAGTAATAGAATATTGATTTGTTCTTATTGTATATACTTTTAAATCATTTGTTTCAAATCTAATGTCTCAAGAAGTATCTCATCGAGGTACGACACGTCATAAATTCTAATAAATTAATAAGATTAAATTAAATTAAATTAGAGAACGTGAGTGAGGGCAAGGTGATTTGTTCGTCTACACCCTCAAGCCACACATGACAGCTTCACATCCACTCGCCCCTCAGTCTTATCTATTGTTCCAATTTCCCATTAAAAACAGATTATGGTTGCATATTCTATACTCAATAAATAAACAATGCTCAGCCTTCTAAATCCAACAACATTGGCGGCGCAGATTTCTGCCATTCATATTGATTATAATAGAGCGAAAGCATTGCTGTCAGTCTTGAGTCATCTAATGCAAACAGTTGAAGCCATTAAAAGAAGCATATTATAAACAATGGTTACTTTTCAATCCCCTTTTCTTTGCATCTTTGTAGGGCTTCGCTTAAAGATGAGACTTTATTGTGTGCATAGTAATTTTTTACATTCAATCGATGAATTTCTTATTGTAGTTTGACTATTGACAAACATTGACGGTTGGTGAAGAAAAAAATGCGAAAAAGCACCAGTCAGATGTTTGTATCGATCACATTGATAAGTTTGAAATGCCTATCCCAAGTCTCCTTAAGTAGAGGTAGACAATTCAACTGAATTTTTTAGTTAGCCAAATTTTAAAAATTTAAAGTGAAAATTATATAGAAATTTGAGTAATGGACTTAAACTGAGCTCTATTCTCGTGAAGGTATAGTGTTTATCGCCAATAATGTTTTTGAGAAATAATTAAAAACTAAATTATGACTTTAATTTGATAAAATTGACTTCATTGAAAATTTAATTAAACTGTCTATCTTTGCTGCTGAATATTTCCAAGACTTGACAAGTATGGGTATTGGATGTCAACCAGGATCACTATTCAGATTAGTTTTACTGTCGTCCATTGTCATTCTCAGTAAATTCGTATACGAGTTTGTCATAATCAATCCTTACCATCACTGTTGTTTAGAAGCAAGTCGTTTTGTTTTAGCATAGGCAATGTATCACTGCACGGTCTTGGTAATCCAGTCATTCATGAAGATAGTAACTGGACTAATGAGTTTGCAAGTAGTGATCGACGGAAACCATCAATTAAAATCAAGAGCATTCACATTCATCATACTTCTCATATCTTTAATTCACATGAGAATTATGTCGGTCTAATCGTTTATTTATTCGATGATAAAAATGATTTTATATTAAACAATGTCGATAGTCAAACTGGTGATATTTATATCAAACGCTCGAGTTGGATCTTGAACAATGCACCAGAGAGACTAACGTGCGAAGATACTGTTCATGATAGATTGTTTTATTCAATATTTGGCTGTTGGAAAAAAATTGAATTGAATTTTGTTGGTGCCGGTTTCTCATATTGTAATCATGAATGGAAATTTAATACTGGAATATTAAATACCATGAATTCGAAGAATAATGATGACACATATCATAATACTGATAGAAAACTTAGTATTTTTGAAGAAAAAATCATTCAAACAATGTGTCGTCATTTCTATGAGAACCATGAATGGCTCGCAATGTCACCCGAAGAACGAGTACCTTTTCATGCTTTGAAGTAATTGTGGTTGGCAAGAGAAAAGTCACTAAATTGTCTGAGGAATGACAACATCTCTGAAGTGGATTCAGAGAGACGATTACACGGAAAAGTAATATGGTTTGATTGCAAGAAAGGTTACGGATTTATCGACGTTCCTGGCTTTCCAGAAGATATTTTCGTGCATTACTCCGCAATTGTCGACACACCATCTGGACAAACTTTTTTAACGCATGATGAAAATGTGAAATTCCATGTTGTCCAAGACCACCGGGGATGGCAAGCTCGAAAATTGACAAAAATCAAACATTGATGTTGCCGAAAACAACAAAATTATTCTATGACACGTAGTCGTGACATGCCAATTTTTTTGAAGTTGACAAATTATAGAAACCGTTTCGAGAAATTGACAAAATAGAATGTCTAATGTTGAATAAATATTTTTTCGGCCTTAATTATTATTGACCGTTCATCAAGTGTAGATCTGTTTGATGAAGCCAATTTTGAAATAGTCCTTTTATTTATGAAATCTTGGTCTATCTTTTCCTCCTATCGTCTAAGCACAATCAATCTAGAATGAGTGACCGTGAGGTGTGAGTGTAGGTAGGTGTTAGCGGTCGTTTATATCACCATCAAAATATCCCCAATTCTTTCTTACTTTTCTTTCTTTCATCTTTTATTTATCGTGTTTCTCTTCTTCTAATATATCTAAATATGTGCACAACATGTTCAGGATCTTTATGTATACATAAAAATACAATAAACTTGAGTGTTGGTGTGAATGCGTCTCTTCTATTCATCCACACACTTATCCTTCGACATCGAATTTAATTTATGATCTTGCACAACATCAAACAATGCACAAAACTTATTTATGGTATGTTCAAAATTGGTTTGTTCTAGTTTCAAAATAGATCTAATAGCTTCAGTTGTCCATGTGTTTCAAATAAATATGACGCAAAAAATATCTCAGTATTTCTTAGAGACGAAAAGAGTCTTGTGATATCAATGAATACAACATGGTTTTTTTTGTCAGAAAAAAGAAAAAAACTACTGTTGATACATGTGCCATTGATATAGGCACAGGTTATCTTTGAATAACGCGTACTGTCGTACAATATTGCATATGCAAAAACTCGGTTCTTTTTTCTCTTGAGTTATTGTCAAAGATGCAAAACATTATCACCTACGTTTGTAAGTTTACATATGAAAAAAAAATCAGTAAAATAATGTTTTAATGACATTTGTTTCTGTTCAAGTAATTGTTTTTTACTGCTGCAGTGTGTCTTTGTTAGCAGTTGAGATTAGTCCTTGTGCAAGATGGAATCCACATGGTATAACAGTGATAGGTAATGGAATCCCTGGCAATGCGCCGAATCAACTGGCGACACCCAAAGGAATTTTCTTGATGAAAAGAACCCACACGTTGTATATTGCTGATTTTGGTAATCAACGAGTTCAGATGTTTTCATTAAATCGATCATCGGATTTAGCTACAACTGTTATATCTAATGTCAATACTCCTTCAAAGATTTATGTTGACGATGACGAAGATGGACCAACAATTTATATTTCAGTTTTCATTGGAAATCGAGTCGAGAAATGGATAAGTGGAGCATCAATAGGAATTCAAATAGGTGATGAATGTCGGTCGTGTTTTGGTGTAGCGGTAGATTCAGAAAAAAATGTCTACATGTCAGAAGCAGATAGACATCGAGTAGTGAAATGGTTAGCTCAAACAAATTCGACAACAGTTGTCGCTGGTCAAACGGATAAAAGGGGAACAACAGATGAATATCTCAACAATCCTGATGGACTTTACTTTGATCGAAGTAGCGACGTTTTGTATGTTGCTGATGCATATAATAACAGAATTCAAAAATGGACAAAGAATACTATATCAGGCATTCGAGTTGCTGGATCGAATACATCTGCTCCGGGTGATGATACTGGATCCTTAGATGAGCCCAATGGTGTTTGGATTGATCAACAAACAAAAATTATTTATGTGGCTGATACATCAAATCATCGAATCATGCGATGGCTTCCAGATGCGTCTGTAGGCGATATCATAGCGGGTGGTCAAGGTATGAGCGAGAGTTTTGAATGGACTCAGTCCATATTTGTGTCTTCGAAAGTATCTCAACTCAGCTCCTTCGAAGTACGAGAGAGAAACCAAAAGATAAATAAAAGTAATGATACTACTAGTACTAATATTGTCCTTGAGGCAAAAACATTATTCTAATTAAAATTGGCATTACAAATAATAGCTTTTGCCATGGTACTTGTGCATGACAGAGAAGGATATGACAAAAAATTAACTGTAGTTTTTCTCGTTGAATATACTTTCTCTTTATGTTCGAACAAATATAGATTTTCCTTCAGGGATAAACTTCAGGAAGCTGTTATCAATTAATTATGATGAATAGAAATCAATAATATTAAAAGGAAACATCACTATTTGATATCCATAGCTTAGATCTGTAGTAGCTAAACCAATGATGGTTCTTTTTTTTTTCAAAACATAAAAAAAATATTTGAAATTTTACTGTATCTGACGATATTGGAGAACAGGTTCAGGCAATGCAACAAATCAATTTAATACACCGACTGATTTGACATTCGATAGTGCAGGAAATCTGTATGTATGTGACAATTGGAATCACCGTATACAATTGTTTTCTATCATTGATAATAAACCATGCTCTCCAACTTCAACACGTAAAATTCAATTATATCATATGACTTTATAAAAAAATCTTTCTTTCATTCTACAACAGTAAAAAGTCAAGCATTGGGTTTGCACTCTGATCTATATAACAATTGGACAATAATCGCAACAATTCTGTCAATATTAACATGGATTATTGGAGATGTATTCTGATCACGTTTCTATGCCATGCTGAAAATTGACTACTTGATGATAATTAATCTAATGAACGACTACATTTCTATTTTTATTGTCACGTGTTCTAATAAATCAAAATGTATGAAGACCGATCATATATATGACTCTATTTCTGATTTCCATGAGAGAATACATAATTACTGTTGCTTTATATATCTACTTCAAAACAGATAGAGTGAACAACAAACTGCCAAGTTCGAATTAAAGTTAAAACACACACCCGCACCCTTTCCTGCCATAGCTATTTCGTATAATCCGAATATGTTTTGATTATGGCATGATCTCATAGTGGGGTGTGGGTGTGAGTATGGTGCATGAGAAGACAAGATTCAAACATCCACACACCCCTGATATTCGGGATGGCTATGAGTGAGATTGAAGGAAAACCAACACACCCATACGTGTAACAAAGACATGTGTTGGTATTTTTACTTAAAGTTATTTAATTTCTTTTGATTGATGTTCATTCTTGAGAAACTAAGCAAAATTCATTAACAAAAAAATACTAGCTGAACATGGAACTCAAATTATGTCTAATCATTTTATTTTTTGTTATTTAGGCTTTTGTTAAAATGAATTTTTTTTTTATCTTTGAATTAGATATGATGAGATAATGTCCTGAAATAAAAAGCAATCAATTAAAATAATTTTCCTCATATATATATATAACTTTTATTTATTTCAAACTCTTGATCGTATAAAAAATAATTTCTTCAATTCTAATCATCATATTTTCTATTAGATATATTCGAGAAATATTCATTGAAATGTAGAGAAAAAAAAACAAATATAATCTCCATATGAGTCTCGCATCATTTCTATCGTTGAATATCAAACGTCAGATATGCCTTTTTGTTGTGCTCGATGAAAATACATACATATATATATATGCATATGCAAAAGAGATTATCAAACATTGATCGACAAGATCTTCTCTTTTCATTTGTCCATACAGAAAAAAAAATGCAAAAACTATTTCAAATCTATACTAAAATTTGTCAATATCGATCAATACTCATTATAATTTTTCTTCTCTTTATTCTTCTCATTATCGTACTTATTATTACTATTATAACAACAAAAACTATATTTCTATCTAATACCTATACAACCATTAATATCCTTTCAAGTACATCTTCACCTCCTATCAATGAATCTTGTTACATGTCAACAATAACATCATCAATTCCATGTGGTTGTCCAATTAAATCTACTTTAAAAATCATCAATGGACAATCATCTAATCAAGGTGCATGGCCATGGATGGTTAGTTATGGTCCTAAACGTATTCATATATGTGGAGGTACACTTATTGCTCCAGAATATATCATAACAGCAGCACATTGTCTTTATTCAAATGATAAAAATAATCCAATTGATATTGCAAATATTGAAATACGTATTGGTATAACTAATTTAAATGATGTTACTTATGAAAATCTATTCTCTATTCGAAAAGCTACTTTACATAATGATTTCAATCCTAATACTTATAAAAATGACATTGCATTAATACGATTAGATCGATCAGTTATACAATCAGATACTATACAAATGTTATGTCTTCCTCATTTTACATCATATATATATCCACAAGTGAATACAACAGTTATTGCTATTGGTTGGGGTCATACAATTGATCCATTAATAAATCCAAATTCACAAATATCAATACAACTTCAACAAACATATCTTCCTATATTACCAATAATTAAATATGAAAATAATACAAATTTATGTTATAATCAAGAAATTGATTCACCTGATCAACAATTTTGTGCTGGTTATGAAAATGGTTTATCTGATACATGTCAAGCTGATAGTGGATCACCATTAATGTTCTTTAATGAACAACATTGGGAACTTGTTGGTATTGTTAGTTATGGTATAGGTTGTGCACAAAAAATGTTACCTGGAGTTTATACGCGTGTATCAGCTTATCTCGATTGGATTCATGATCGAATTCGATATTAACAAAAAAAAAAACTGTTTATTTATTTGAATAGATATATATACATATATATTTATTTATTTATATATTTATAAAAATAATTCAAATTTTTTTTTCTTTTCTTTTACACCCAAATTCCACTTGGGCATAATTTTAATAAAGTACTATTCATAAGTTCAAGATGACCTGATTTAACAATATCAGTTGAAGAATTTGAATGAAAATGATATGGTGATTTAGCCAGACCTATTGAAGAAAAAAAAAAAAAAAAAGGAAACCAAATTTTTCAATTTTGTTCAAAAGATTTCTTTTTTTAAGTGAAATATACACATATATGTGTAGACATGCGAACAATGTGATGAAAAGCTAACCTCATCTAATTATTATTTAATTATTAACTAAAAGTTTATATATATATATATATTTATTGGATTATTAACATTTTGAATTAAAAAATTTTAACTTACTATAAATCAATAAATTATCTAATTGAACTACTTCATTTTCTAATTCAATTATTCGTTTTCGACGTTGTTGAATAATACGTTCTGTATCATCAGTACGTTGAGTTAATATACGTAACAAATCTTCTTGTTGTTTCAATGAAGAATTTGAACGTTCAAGGTCATATTCACATTGAATTATTTCCTATAAAGAATATCGATAAGACATTTATTCTTATGATCTTCAACTTTCTCACAATTTGCTTTGACTAATGATGTAGCAAAGATAGAGAGAGGGAGCAGAGATGTCCATGGCGGCGCGGCAGCGGCAGGTCTCTTACAAACTCATCGCGGCAGCGGCAGAGTTTTTAAAAGCTCATCGCGGCAGCGG
>CAJNOP010000083.1:377091-392438 GCA_905250075.1 Rotaria sp. Silwood1
TTTTGAATGACGGGTTGTGCGAAAGTGAATGTCGGAAAATGATCGAGATATGACCTTGATAAGGTGTTGCCGATGTACAAGTGATATCTTCAACAAACATCAATCAACTGAGGACATGGTGGTGTTTGCGATCAGGGTTCAATGAGGGCGACATTCTCCCAACAGATCAGTTCGAAATGATGGAACATAATATCATTTGGGGGGGGAGGGGGAAGTAAGGTACCTACTTTTGTCCGCGAGTGTAAATGGTGTGATCAAGTCACCGGCTTGGGTTAGGGCTAACCAATGGAAGCCCTAATCCAAAAGGTACCCATATCAACCCAACCCAACGGGTATCTCCGTCCCACATAGGCCTACTCAGTTTTATGTGTTAAATTCAGATATGACACTTTTGTGGAGTCCAAGGGGATTATTCTATTCGAAAACCATAGAGTATTAGTCAGAAATGGGGCAAACAAGGTCTCAAGGATAAGATTTTGAGCAAAAATGCTTTACTAGATATGAATATTCACGTGGAAAACATTGTCACTAGAAAGAGCACATTTAGTTGCACTCTTGGTAAAGAAATCTGGCCATGGCATCTGTAGAAACTCTGATCTCGTAAAGGTGACAAAATATTATGAGAGATAATCAGACCTAATCGGAGCGGCTTTGCCAATTATCGATAGAATGAATCGAATATTCAAGACGTTCTCATAGTTGCCGGTAGAAAAAAGAATTCTGTGTCAAATGAATCTGTTGTCGATTAAATAGAATCGTATTTTAATGAAGTTTCTGGTCAAAAGCTAGTTTTTAATGGTGCTAGGGAATGCTTTCAATCTTTCTTATCTGAATACTTTTGAAAACAAATGAGATATTTGTAATCAGCTCACTTAATACTATTGAATTAGAAAGATTTGTAATAGGACCGCGATAAAAATTTTTTTTTCGACACCTGAAGGGAACCCTGGGTGTGAAAAATTGGGTTGTGATAAAGTAGAAAATAAAATTTTGAAAAATAGGGAGGGCTCAATGCTGATTCTCAAGATATTAAGCATAGGTTCAGATTATTCCAGGCTCTCGGTCCCTATTTCGACGCAACTTTTGACGTATTAGAATGTGAGTAATATGTGATAATGAACTAATAAACCAATAATCATTAACTACATGCTTTACTTTATCTTATATTACTTCATTTGACTTTTTCTGTACAGTTAGAGATACTTCACTTTACTTTACTTTTCCCAGTAAAGTAGGCTAACTTTACTGAGTAAAGTAAAGATAAAGTGCCATCCCTACATGGGATCTGCATTTTATTTCATATACTTCAGCATGAATTTCAAAATTTCATAAAGATATTATTTTAATATTTTTGTTTTTGTGGATTTGCATATAATACGCCTATATAAAGTATAACTCATTTTATAGCTAATGTTCTCTTGATTTTGTGAGAGCTGATGCTCTTTTTCTCTTGTATTCCGCTATCTAGTGTAGTTGTTGTTCGGTTTGGATAAAGCTATTGCTTCAAATCATCTTAACGGCCTAAATATTCCTAGCATGAATCATGAATGACTCCGGCTGCGTCAATCATTCGATGAGAAAATCATTTTATCATAATAATTACGTTTTTCTACAGGTTTTATTATGTCTCCTTCGAAGAATGATCCACCAGCAATAATTACTTCAATAGAGATGCATTATAATCGCTGTGAGCACAGCAATCAGTACAAGTCTAAGGTAGATTCTGTTGACTAAACCAATCACGATATAAAGCTGTTATAGTGTTACTACCTGGAAGAGCATGAATTAGTGTATGCTTGTTTGCTGTTCGTCCATCATAAATACCAAAGATATAAATAGGAAACCAAGCATATCATAATCAAAATTGATCAAATAATCATCGGAGCATTCAGCGACAGTGGTGGACTTTTCGCTTCCTTGACATGAAAGTCAGAACCAAGAAGAGCAAGTTCTTCAGCATCCCATCAATATAATCGAACATGATACTTATATTTTACATAAGTAGATATATTGAAAAGATAAGCAAGAGTAACAGCTAAGCCAAGATTCACCGCACTACTACTACCTACCATGAATACAAAAAATGGGTTTTGGAAGCTTTCTTCAAATTTACTATTTACCGTTGTTGTTAATGCTTTAAACAGCTCATATAACATCACTATGCCTATCAAGAACAATTGTTTGAATAATATCACTTGTTAATGCATCAGCACCAAAGTCTAAAAGTAGTTATATTATATATTGATGCAAGTATAGTCTTGTCAGCAAAACTGCAATTGCCTCTTTTGACTAATGCAACTCAACTATAAGAAGAAGTATTTTGTAGCAAGCCAATCGTCATCAGAAACGTCTATATTAGGAATAACACCTATAAAAACATAGTCAGCGAACTTTGTTGATTTTGTATAATTGACCAAATAAAATTCTATCGTTGAAAGACTGGTTGAAAATGTATGACATATAATTACAGCATCGATCGAAGTAAGTAAAATCGGACTAGAAGCACGAAGAAAATTTCCTAAATAAAAAGAAACCGCTGCAATTTTGAAATTTTTATAAGACGGCAGAGTAATAAATATAGATAAGTGCATTAATAGCTCTATATTTTAATTTATTAGAATCTACCAGTAAATTGGAAATTTTTATTAGTTTGAGAGCATGAGACTTGAAAGTGAAAAATAAAAGTGTACACTATGGAATTGCAATTCGAAATTTTCTTTAGTTAAAAACAACAAAAGACGTTGATATTATAAACACACGTTCTCTTTATCGAACTGTTGTTCTTACAGTAAAATATAAGCTTGATAACGTTTTCATAGTTTTTTTATGTCTGCATGATTAATATTCTGATCGATTGGCGAATCTAATGAACTTCGATCATTACATTCTGACATTGTTGTCTCGATGGAAAATAGTATTAGTCTGTGACAGGCTTGTCAAACCTTCTGATTTGACCAGAAGATTCCTGATATAAAATCTCCTGATTTCAGGAGCTGATTTTCAACATTTTGTCCTGATTTCTCCTTATTTTTAGTTTTTTTCATACTTGATTGTTAGCGATATTTTGAACCAATAAAAGAGTTAAAAGGAAAACAGAGAACGATCGCAGTATTTAATAGCTATAGTAATGAATAAGAAAATACTTGCTTTTATTTCATTTTTCTCCTAAAAAAAATCATCAATTACATGACCTATTTGTATACAAAGTTTTTGTTTTACTGGAGATAGCAGAAAAGTACATGTTATTATCGAGAAAACAAAATCTTGAAAATCAGACAAGAGACCGATAGACAAAATTTTAAATGACCAGGCAAGATGTCTCTGATCTGGAAAGAATTTTGCATTTCTTGGAAATCACGTCGGATCCTTCTTAGCTCAGAATAGGACAATATCTTGAATAACATAGCAAGATTCCTACGTTTCATTTTCATTACTAGTATGGAGTTGCTATAGGTTCATGTGCACTGTTATTTTGTTGTCAAAGTTTGATAGGAATTACAAACATGAAAAGAATGAATAGATCTATAATACAACAGAAAAAAAAAGTGAAGGCACCAATAAAAACGAAGCAGAAATAATAGCCATTTCGATAAAATGTTCATTTAATAGATCATAAAAGGCTTAAGAGAAAAACAATTTCGTTTGTTAAAAGTTAACTTATCTTGTTTTTATAGCATATTAACGGTATGAAACGCTCATTGCAAAAATGAGCGAAGAAGCACATGTAAGCGATTCATATAGTGATGTAAGAAACAAAGAATGATTGTCGTTTTTTCAACTCTGGTAAGAGTCTTTCTATCGTTCTATTAATTTATATACATATTTTTGCTTGAACTTCACAATGAAAAAGAATTCTGACTGATAGATCAGAATAAAAAAGAATCTGGAAAGAATGGAGATAAGAATATTAACTGGTCAAGTATACATAATAGATATAAATAAAAAAAATGTTTTCATGATTCTTCTATATAGCAACAAACATTACTTGTGATAGAACTCAAGTGAAAATAATATCATTTGTATTAAATTCTTGATCATCAACTTGATATGAAAGAGATAAAAGTGCTTATGTGAGCGAAAATCCAAATTTTCTACGAGAAAATCACCTAATGTTCTCTTAACTTCAAATAGAAAACCTCCTGATTTCCGAAATCTCAATTTGGCAAGTCTGGTATGTAGCCAAACTTGCATTGAGTGATCGTTGGTTTGTTGTGATTGGATTAGAGATTGTGATGGATGGATCTGTTGCAAAGGTTGTTCTTATAGTCGGTCCTATTATTGTCTTGATGGTATCATCTTGAATTTCATTGAATCGATTATTGACTTTGGCCAGAGTAGCTATAGTCAGACTAAATGTAACAGTTAGAAGAAATGCTCCAATCATAACAACAGGCACTCAAATTTTCATCCATTTAAGAATTTTATATGCATTGACATTGTTCTCCATATATATTGATTCAGTAGAACAAAAGGAAATAAAAATAATGAATGGTGATGGCGATGTTGGTATTTATAAAGTATGATGAGAAAAAATAGAATTGCTGAAAATATTTCATTTATCTGACTTTGAGTAATAGATATTGAGTAATAACTGTAAAACAAGATTTTTAATAAGATGTCTTGTCACGTTATATTTATTATCATGACAAACAATTTTATATCAAATCATTGAGTGTAATATATGTCACGATAAAAAATAAAAATGATGTTGAGATATGTTACTATGTAATTTAAGTTCTAAAAATTTTTTGCTATGTCATCATGATATTGATACGTGACTCTGTAAGCGTATTCAAGTGCACGAAAGTGATTGCTTGACAAATATTTATTGTTTTTTTTTTGTTTTGCATTATTGTATGATGGAGTAATCATTTCACGAATACGTAGGAGATATAATCAAGAGTTCTATTTAATTTTCTGTATATCATCAGAACAATAGAACGATGTGTAGTAACATTCTAAGACCTAGCTAATATAATCAATTATTGATAATTAATCATGATCAATCAATAATATGTATGAGTTCAGATGAAACCTTAATGAACTAAGATATTAACAACGAAATAAAATTGATACAAAACCAATAATATCAGTTTTAGTTATTCGTCAGCATTGACTTCTTCTATGTATGAATAAAAAAATGAAATTCTGTGCCTATCTAAAATATTTGGATAATAAAGAGTTTTTATTTCATTGAAATCTTCTCCACAATATAATGTATTTTCATATAGAATCGATAGAATGATGAAAACTTGGTATGTATGACATCAAAAAAAGAATTTATTGATAAAATTTATTAGACGCATATTAAAATCACTTATAACTATTACAAGAAAGATATGTAACAAAGATTTCATAAATAAGGCATACGAAAATATTCATTTATAGAGTTATACTTTCGTTGTAATAATTGGTTTTTTAAACCCGATGGTCTACCATCAGGATAAAGCCATCCTTTTAAATCATCTTGTCGAGCTAAATATTCTAAAACATAAGCAGCTGCTTGTACCATTTTTTCAAATGCAAATACATTGATATTTTGGATTGAATCACAAGCTTGATGATAACAGGGATCATGAATAGCACCGGCAATACCACCCATACCTTGACCAAGCATTTCATCATAGTAATTACGTTGTTCTGCTGATTTTATATCGTCTCCTCCGGAAAATAAACCACCAGCGACTATTCCTTCAGCTAAAAATGGACCATAATCACTTCGACCACTAAAATCCGTATAAGTCCATGGTAACTTCTGTTGAGTAAACCATTGTTGATATAAAGCTGTAATTTTGTTACTACCTGGCAGAGCATGAGTTGGTGTGTCATTGTTTGCTGATCGTCCATCATAAATACCAAAGATATAATTCGGTGAACCAAGCATATCATAATTAAGATTGATCAAGTAATCATTGAGACGTTCACCAGCAGTAGTATTAATTTTGGCTTCCTTAACATGATGATCGGCACCAAGTAGACCAATTTCTTCAGCACCCCACCAACAAAATCGAACTCGATATTTATATTTTTCGTAAGTAGATGTTTGAAAAAGACGAGCAAGGCTAATAGCTAAACCAAGATTAGCTGCACTACCACTACCTAAAATGAGTATAAAATAGATATTAGAAGCTTTCTTCAAATATATTATTTACCGTTATCGTTAATGCCTGGACCAGCAGGTACACCATCACTATGACTACCAATAATAATTGTTTGAGTAACATCACCTGTTGGTGTATCAGCACAGATATTTCCTATAGGTGATAATGGTAAGTCTTCTACTTGAATAACAAGTTGAACACCTGCATTGTTTGATGGATCTTGAGCAGCATTAGCAAGTTCTTGACCAACACTAGATGAGAGAAATAGAGCAGGTAATTTGTTTTGTTGACCAAGACCAATAGAAATAGGTGACACACGATCAGGTGTTGCACCATCATTGTAGATCAAAATAGCAGACACATTATATTTAGCAGCCAAAATACCCTTGTCTTCAAATGCACAAATTCCTCTTTTGACTAATGCTACTCTTCCAGCTGGTGATGGATTAACACTTTGCCAGTCATTATCTAAGCAACCAACATTGGGAATAGCAGTAAGAGGAATAAAATCAGGAAAATTCGCCCCTATCGAAAATTGAACATGATAGAAGTCGGCAGCAGTTAGATTAGTTGAATATTTGTAACTTTTGGTGACACCATTAATTGATGAAATTAAAGTTGGGATGCCATCAAGAGCAAACTGCCGTATAGGAAAGAATTGTGTGGATACCTTATAGTTAGTATTGACGTTCAGTGTTTTTATAATATAATCAAGTGTTTGATTAAAACCAATTGTGGTAACAGCTCGATTTCCATTGTTAGCAGTAGCTATGCGTTGTAATTCTTTGAGATGGTTCATTACATCATCAATGCGAATTGATTCGGCTAAAACTGAATCAAGTGAATTCGATGTAGACGTTGATCTATTATTTGATCCGTTGTTAACCTTGACTAACGTAGCTATTGCAAGAGCAAGAATAGCAATTGTAATTAGTATTCCGATTCCCATACCACCTATGACTAATTTCATACTTCTATTGTTACTATTGTTATTGGTGCTGATCATTTCGTCGGGACGCGGCATTTTGAGCTACTGTTTTTTTAAGCTTTGCACGGTTAACAACAGAAGAAGAATGTCAAATAAATATAGCTATAAATGCTTATTATTTATTGGCAAAGATAAAGGAGATACGAAAAAAGTATTGATACCCAATACGAATGATACTTCATCTTTGTTTTATTTTATTCGAACAGTAAAATGAAATAAAAAATAAAATAAAATAAACTCAAGAGATTTAGATTTTTATGATTGATGTAAGTAAAGCGAAAAATCTTACATCTACAGTCTTTTCTCGATTGATAGATCTGTAATACCTGTTATAAAATAATAACAATAGAAGAATGTTTTGATACACTGAATTTATTACTATTGCCAAGATTTAAGTCATAAAACGATTTGAGTTATTGAGAAAATAAGAATGGAAAAAATCTACGAAATATTTATTCAACATCTACTATAGGTTGGTATATGATCGAAAATACGAATAAAAAAAATACATTCCTAGATATATGTAGATTCGCCTAGAATCTTTCTTAATACACAGAGAGTAACAGTACTATTTCTATATTCATGTCACACGCATTTTATAGAAGTAAAATATTCTTTTACATGAAATTTGAAAAATTATCATAGTGAAATAATCATTCCTAATTTCGATATCATACAATATTTTCATATAACGTAATTTGAACATATATATTATTAAAAATTTTATTATGAGTTTTCTTAAAACAATTATAATTTGTTGAAGCAATACAAGATAAAAAAACAAACAGCACACGAGTAGTGTTGCAGTCAAGAATATTTGTTGATCAAATAGAATTTTAATTGTTTTATTGCAACAAAAATCAATATTAATACTTAGATTTTATTAATGGGTGTAAGTCTTTATACACAATAACTGCAGACCCACACCCATTTTTGTTAATATTAATATGTAATTGAATAGTTGTGTTTATTGCTATGTGACAGGTTTCTGGATAGTGTATGAAAGCAACAGACTGTGTAAAGCATTTTCTCATCCGAGATGAACTTCGATAGGTGTTAAACGATTAGGTGAAATGTCCACTATTATCTCATACCATCGTCACAACGCTGACGACCAAATAATATTTACAACAAAAGAAAAATTAACGGAAAGTATAATCTATAAGAAAAGCATAAATTCATTTAATGAAACTGATAATATGATTATCATACAAAATGTTTGATCAAGATTATCTCATGATTGAAGTTTTACGTTTCAGTGAAGAAAACAATGATTAATTGATAGTTGTTTGCTCTGACATATTTATGAATTATTTCTAAGAATTGAGAATGATATATTTTTGTTTCTCTAAATAAAAAACTCTGAATTTATCGTTATGCATACTTTCAAATTTTCTTACAAACTCAAGTACTGTTCTTCATTAAATTTTTACTTCGTCTATTATTTGATAGTATGACATTAAAAAATTTAAATAGATACTTCCAAAAAGATTTATGGTATATATTCAAGTTAACCTAACCTACAAAAGAACATGAGACAGAGTCTGATGAATAATGAATTATATTTAGACAAATATACATTTTATAAATGTACTTATGAAAATTCAAGCTTCACATTTCTCAAAGTAGCATATTTTAACTATTATGTAACGGATGATGCAAGATATTTGCATTAGTTTTGTTTTCAAAATAGCATGACAACAAATCTTCATGTAGATTTAAGTGTTTTCTCATTAGACAGAGCAGATTTTTTTAATGTTTCCGGAATTCCGAAGAAAATTTTCATTCACTAAGAATATTGGTCTTACTTTTCCGTGTTTTATCAAACTTTTTAGTGCTATGATAGGGCATTGTAAACAAGTTAAAGTAAAATTCTCAAGTGACCGATTGAGTTTGACATCAATTTTTATTCTAATGCATTTTGCTAATGACATGTGTTCTTAATTAGCACGTGATTTCGAAAAATAAGATTCTTTTTTTCGCAGTCAAAGTTGAGTGAGCTTCGTACAAAAGCATATTATACAAAGTAAACTTCGACAGTTTTTCCGTCCGACTCTCCTTAAAAGTGTTAATTTGAATCTAAGTATTCTACCATAATGTTTAGACATATTTAGAGAACCGAACATAGAGTCGATTCAGAGTCAACTAAATTTTTTTGATAGTAGGTTTTGTTCTGTAATATTTGTTATAAAAGATGATGCATTTTGAAGGTTCGAATATGAAACAAAGTTAAAGTTAAATTCAATTCCGACTTTTTTGAATGTCTATAGATCTTGATAAGACATCCTTGAAACCTGCGAAATACATTAGTTTGTACAGTAACTATTAAAGAACAAAACCTACTATTTAAAAAACGTTAATATATTAAAATGAAATTTCTGGCAAAAAAATTAGATGGTTTCGAACCGATTCCGAAATTGACTCTTGACAATATCCTACATATTTAGGATTCTGTGCAAAATTTCAGCTTGTCAATTCTTATGCATCGTTACATTTATTCATTGCTTTCATAAATTTAAACCGAACAATTATAGTATTATTGATTGTTTAGCGATTGATCAAATTGTTCATAACTATCGAAACTGATGCAAAGCTTGTGTTTGATGAACAACAACAGGTGCATATTCAATTTTATCATCAGTCATTCAATTGATCTCGTCATGTATTCGATATTATTACGAGTGATGTATCATGGTTCTATCATTATGGTTCGAAAAAAAAAAGAAGAACAATTACAAATTGATCTGCTGTACTTTTCTTAATATATGAGAACTGATGATATTAGCATTGTTGAAGGTTGAAGTCATTCTAAATTCAAGTATTTTTCGTCATTTAAAATCTCGACTCACGTCAGTCCACAGCTAAAACCATTATATACTTGATCAATGTTCCTCGACACGTAACCTTTATTACATAATCGTATAATTCATTCTTTGTATCAATGTGGAATCTGATTTAAAATAAAATGTAAAAGAAGTTATGAACAGAAAACGACTCCCGGAATGGATTTATGAAGTCAAACAGTATATTAATAATAATCATTGTTTTCAACACAATCATACTGTATACTTAGATCATTATGGCAAATATTATTTTTTATTTTGTGATCAAATGACCACACATCCAATTAAATTTTTATTTGACAAAATGTATATAAATTGAATCTTAAGTAGATGATTAAAATTCATTTTTGTCAATAGTAAAGAAGAAACAAAGAAATAAAGAAATAAATGAACACTCGTCCTTCAGCAAATAAATCAATGTACAATTTTCTTTCTTGTGTATCTCTATTGATTTTAATTTATAGTTCATTCATAATAGATGGCAAGTAAATGGTTTGTCGTAATATCATTGTATTTTTATTTGATTTTTTATCGAATTCATTCTCGTGAATCTTCACTACAATGTTGGCGATGTGAAGTTACAATTCAATCATCTAAACAAGCTGAAGTCTTTCTTGATGGTAGGTATTGATATTCTCATTGATCTTTATATTTATATTAAACTATCTTAAGATTGTGAAGCACATTTTGATTTTACACAACATACAAGAGAAGATTGTAATGGTAAATGTTGGAAATCAGTTGATTTAATTGATATACGACAACAATTTGAAAATAGAACTCATGATCAATCATTAATAAAATATAAAAATCGATCAAAATTAAAATCAAGTCGTCGATGTTTTTCAGTTGATGAACTTATACGAGCTGCTGAATTAGGTATTAATACATCAGATGGTTGTCGGCAAGTGAAAAAAGATGATCAAAAAATGAAAGAAATTTGTTTTTGTTCAGATCAAGATATGTGTAATAATGCATGTAAATCAAAAATGAATTTTTTTTTGTTTCCATTCAATCTTTTATTTTTCTTGTATATGTCAAAAAAATTATATGACAACTATTAATAAAATACAAACTATCAAATTTATAATTGTTTTATTTAATAGTCAGATTAAAGATCATTTTTCTTTACTACATTTATTATTCAATAGAAACTTATTCTATCTGAACAAAAAAATAAATTATTTGTTCTACATGTTTTGTATTAATGAACAAATGAGTTTTCTTTCGTGAATCGAAACATCTGTATACATGAACAATAATGGTAGATAGTTGTTCGGGAACTGGTAAATAGTTGAACGATGTTCGATTGATATTACACGAAAGTTTATTGAACTCAAAAAACAAATGCTAGTATGAGATGAATAAGATATCTGCTATTAAAACACTCTCATAAGATTTGAGCTGCTTATCTCATAAAAATGAGAACTCCTCATTTAATAGTGAAAGGTTTACTTCATATTTATTTCAAGATAATTGAAATATAGTTTGGTGAATATCAGCTTAGAACAGTTAGATTTTTAAGTTTTTCCTTCGATGGTAATAATTAGTAAGAATCTGAAGAAACGTTCGTGTAACTGAAATGATGCTCTATCAGGATTAGTAAGTCTGAAGATTTCAGTAAAACTGCTTAGATGAGGATCTGTGAAAAAGCAAGACCTCCGAGATTAGCTTTCTGGCTTTCATTCCTGAATTTTGAAAAAAAAATCATTTATTAGAACAAGAAGAGATGTCTCCATCATTTTTCTTCATTGAACTGCATGGAATTTACAGAAAACTCAAGAAGTATTTTTCTTTTCTTCTTCATTGAAAATTTCAATGTAGTTGCTGTGTTTAACTTTCTAGAATCTTTCTTAAATTGAATGCAGTTCGATGAAAGAATGTTATTGAGTGGTCTCATCTTGTTCTATTAAATAAAATCTTTTCCTCAAAAAGCTTCGAATGGAAGACAGAAAGCTGGTTTTAACGATCACGATTTTGTCTCAGGACTTGATTCAGGCAGTTATAGTGGAACCTTTGTGCCTAACAATTTCAATAGAGAATCCTTTCAGCTAAACAAAAGTCTTTTGATGTGAATAAGAAAAGTAGTATAATCTATGTAGCACTCAGATTATCTGATACCAAGGAACTGTAAAAATATAGAAGTCAATTTTTTGGTTCTTCATTAATTCTCAAAGTTCTTAAACCGTTTAAAAATTCTAATTTATCGAATTTTGTATAGTTCTGTGCTTTCAAGAAAATCAAATCTAGGAGAATTTACACATAGATGTCTTGTGCTTGATTTCTCGTGTTTTTTTTTTCAAATCATAGTCAACATGAAATACACTATTCGTTGTATGTGATTGCTTTGTCAAAGAGGAAAAGATAAGTTTCCTTGTTTTTTTAAAGAGTCTACAATCGATGTATTAAATACCATAAGTAATAATGAGCGAAAAACAAAGATCTGATCACTAAACAAATTCTGCAAGAATTAAATCTAATTTTAATCTATTGATAAGTGATAAAATTCTAAAGATGTCTTATGTCTGATTTTCTTTTCTTTTAATAAAACCCACAAGTTGGTAGGTGTTACCATTCTTTACATAAATTGTTAACACATGCTGTTTTTATAAATACCAATCGCAAACAAATCGCTTTTACTCATCGATTGTATAACACATGATCAGTCTAAACGCTTCTCTTAAAACAACAAATATGTCTATTTGATACTCTATTTAGTGTCATATTATCTTACAACAGAACATTTCTTGCGACAAAAGAATATACATTGATCAAAATACCGGAAAAAATCGATTTAGTTTGCAGCATGCTTCTCTTGTTTATGTCAATAGTACTAGACATTGTGTTAAAAGTATGTATGCCTTAGAGTTTAAAAAAGCAGTATTTGCTTTCCAACTCTTTTATTTCAAATATTAGTAATCATCAGTAATCCTATTATATTCATTCACTGCTTAAACTTATTTACTCACTCAGAAATACTCAAGAAAAAAAAATCTAATACAGGAGTCTTTTGATGCAAAATTGCTATAGAATTGAATTCTTTAGCAGAAAAAAATGTGCTGACAAATCACTGTTTTGTTTAAACTGCTTCGATATAACTTCATGTCGTTCCCTTAGGAAGAAATCAAATTCGTCATCGGCGTACCGAAAAAAAAGCGTCTTCTAGCCGTTACTCATCAAGTAACAAAAAAAAACTAATTTCAAATCAACATTACATGCAGTAGTCTACTAAATTTTGAAAGAATCAAAAGCAATAATCAACTTTTATGAATAGATTGCATCTTTTCTTGGTACACGAGCTGGTACTTTACGGTTATGTCTATCTATGTAATCGGCATAGATGAAGAAAAAAATTGTGTCAGTTACTGAAAAGTTTAGATCGTTTTTATGAAAATGTTATTTCATCACATTTAGTATCTAACGAACATGTTTGACAAAAAAAAATACTGATAATTCATTGTCAATTATGTGACCATCATCAAGTATAAAACCATACAAGTTTTCATTAGAAAAACAAAGTGCTTCGTCACGTATATTGACTTGATAACATAATCAATACGTTTACTTTTAAAGTTTGCGTAGAAAAGTCATTATCTATTCACTTGATTTCGTTCTACAGTCTTGTAAAATAATTTGTTTTGAGTATATTTGAAAAGAAGAATAAGATATTCCTAAAAAGTCATCCATAAACAAAACCAAGCCTTGATAAGGAACGTGATATATAAGTGTTTTGATGCCATACAGCCATTTTCGGGCCATAAAATCATTCGATTTTATTTCCTCTTTCGATTGACTATGAAAAAGACTGAATTGAACAATGATGAATGAATGATTATTGCGAATCAAAATTGAACTTGATAAGCGGATTTTTTATTCAAGAGCAGAGTAGACAAACAAAAGTATGCAAAAGATGATATAGACAAAAGAAGCTAAAAGAGTGATCGATACATATAATGTTTGATGTTCATTGATCGGTTACACATAATGAAGCTAGAGTCGCTGCACTAGGTTAGGCTTTCCTTCTTGGTTAAGCTACGGAGTTGTAGTCGTTGTTGTAGTCGTTGTGCTAGTCGTAGTAGCAGTCGTTGCGGTAGTCGTAGTAGTAGTCGTTGTGGTAGTCGTAGTAGCAGTCGTCGTGGTAGTCGTAGTAGTAGTCGTTGTAGTAGTCGTAGTAGCAGTCGTTGTGGTAGTCGTAGTAGCAGTCGTTGTTGTAGCTGTAGTGGCAGTCGTTGCCGTAGTCGAAGTTGTAGTTATCGTACTTAATGGGCCAGTAGTAGAAGATATTTGTCCATTAAGTGTGTCTATTTTTTGGTTGAGATCATCGAGTCGTTTGTTCAGAGTGCCAAGAGTAGCAGCAGCAAGGGCAAAAGTAATTATTCCAAATAAACCAATTATACCCAATGCAATTAGGATACGTATACCGCTCTGCTCTCCTAAAGCCATTGATGATTGGCTGCTTGATTTTTCTTTAAAACGAAAAGAATAATCAATAAAATCTTGAAATAACTATCGCTTGTCGAATAGTGTTATTGGCAAATACGATATCAATACAATGTACACTGCTTTATATAATCGAAAATCTATGACGACATTGAGTGGGTTTACTGTTAAAACAGAACAACAATTTCTTTTCTTTCTGATTTTTTTTAAAGACAAAATATTCAGTTTGCACAGATTAAAGCATAGTCTGTAAAAATCATATTATTACTAATTTTTTTCATAGAAGTATCCTATTTCAAGTAAAACCTATGACGATAGCTCGTATTTTTTTTCTCCAATATGCTTATGATCAACTAGGAAGTATTAAGTTGAGTTTACATTTAGCCTTTCACAAGTAGATGAATATCATATTTTTGTTGTACGCAACATGTGCACCCGTTTTCAAAAGAGTCTTCGTTACGTTTTTTCTTTCTGACATTTATATTTGAAAGCACAGATTATAAAAATATATATTTTTGGTTGTAACAATGCTGTATGATAAATTGTTTCAATTACTATAAGGTCGAGAATAATGTTGAACTCAATTAAAAATGTTGTAGATAAGTAAATTGTTTGTTGTTCTGTAACAATTGACGCCTAGAAAATGGCCAAGATCACATATTAAACTGTATGAGTCGTATATTCTTTTTCTCTTTCATTTCACTTTCATGTTATGACACTAATGAAATACAAACATCATTGTTTATAGAAGTATCATTTTCGATCAGTAAAGTAATACACAAATGATCAGTGTAAATATTGAATAGTCAGTTTCTTTTTATTTAAGTATCAGTAAAAATCCAGAATCCATCAGCAGAAGGTTAAAAGTTTTATTCATATAAAGATTAATTTAGCATAAGACAATTAAATTTTCATAAATAAAAAGAATATAAAATAGATAGGAAGAAATTTAAAAGAAGTAAAATGAAAATTAAA
>CAJNOP010000083.1:392448-438831 GCA_905250075.1 Rotaria sp. Silwood1
TACTGGTAAAACAGAACAACAATTTTCTTCTATTTCCGATGTTTTTTTTTGATAGTCAAAAAATTTATCTTGCAAGGATTAAAGCATTGTGGGCAAAAAAAAACATTACTAATTTTTTTCATAGAAGTGTCATATTTCAACTAAAACCTATGACGATAGCTCTTATTGTTTTCTCAGATGTGCTTATTGTCGACTAGGAAGTATTCAGTTAGAATTACATTTAGACCTCTGGAAGTAAACGAGTATCATGTTCTTTCTATATGTAACGTGTATGACAATTTCCAAATGATCTCAGTTACCTTTTTTTTTTCTCTGGCATTTATATTTAAGAGTGCAGATTATAAAAATTTATATTTTTGGTTGTAACAATGCTGTATGATAAATTTTTTCAATTAGTATAAAGTCGAGAATAAAGTTGGACTCAATTACAAATGTCATAGATAAGTAAATTGTTTGTTCCTTTGTAATAATTGAAATCTAAAAAAATGATCAAGATCACGCCTATTCGTTGATTATAAAAAATATTAGAAATAAAAATATGGATATTATAAAAGTCTCACACATTAAGCTGTATGAGTCATTTCGTATTTTGTTCTTCCAATCCACTTTCATACTATGATACTGATGAAATAACACTGAATGCAAAAGTTCCTCCACAACTGTCGGTTTATTTTCCGTCGGCTGAAATATATGTAAACACAATCGAAAATACTTATACGAAATCTACATCGAAAGCTCTCTCTAACTGTATGTTCAGAAAAGTTCTATGATGTGTTCTCTTTTAGTAAGAAACAAACCTTTAAAAACCTCTAAAATCAGGTCTATCAAAGGAAACTTTTTTCTATCAGATTCATACATGTTAAACTTAACACTTGAAAGTTCAATTGAAGTCAAGTTTCAAGTTTTACACTATTGAGATTTCGAAGAACAAACAGTTATCGTGAACTTTGACAGATAAACTTTAGTATCTATCAGTGAACAATATAGCACTTGACAGTCTTTTTTTTTCTATAAATAAAATCAACATAAGAGAAGAACGAAATTGTGTTGAAAGCGGAAAGGTTTAGATATATTTGTTTTGATCAAAAAAGTATTATATAATATTTGGCATGCAATGAATGCTTCTGAAAAAAAAAGATATTGAAGATTCATTATTCATAGTGATACTACACTATGGAATTTGTGTTTTTGATAGATTTTTTTGTTCATGAAGAACGAATGCAGAGAGATTTTTAACATAAATAGAAAAAAATCTTGTCAAGGGCATTTAATTGATATCATATTGAATATGTGTATTGTAAAAGATTCAACCACAGACAATCATTTATTCATTGAATTTCCTTCTTTTTTGGTGATAAATAAATTCGTATTACTATGCTTCAAAATAATAATAAGGTATTACGTTAAACTCAAATGTTGATAAAAGTAAGTCTCAATAACCTTTGTCGTATACATTGTTTTTATATTTGACAAGCATATTCGGACCACACAATCATTCGATTTAGTTTTCTATCTTAATTAAGTATGAGAAGGATTAAATTGAGCAATGATGAAGAAATGATCGTTACTAATAATGACTTAACTCGATGCAAGATTTATTTATTCAAGGACAAAGAGAACAATAAGCAGCACGTTAGAGAAAACAAAAAGGAAAGAGTGTTTGAGAGAATGATAGATTCATAGTATGTTCAAACATTAATGATCAGTCATACATAACGAAGCGAATACTACTTCATTAAGCTCCTGCATTATTCTTGGTTAAGTTTTAAGTGAAGTAGGAGTTGTAATTGAAACAATGATTGTTGTTGTATTTTGGGTTGTAATTGAAGGCCTAGTTGTTGTTGTTATGAATAATAGACCAGTAATATTAGATATATCTTGGTGAAGAATTTCTAATCTTTCATTTAGATCATTGAATCGTTTATTGAGAGTGCCAAGAGTTGCAGCTGCAAGAGCAAAAGTAATTATTCCAAACAGACCAACTATACTCAATGCAATCAGAATATGTATTGTGTTTTGTTCTCCTAAAGCCATTATTAATTCTTCTTTCTAAAGAAAATTCCGAGATTTCAATGAATAAATTTTGTAGTTTCTAACAATCTTTTTTATTCAAAATACTAACAAAGCAAACAAGTATGTATACATATAGATGAATTAAAATTGAATGTCAGGATTGCGTAGATTTATCTCTAATGATCAAAATACTTTTATTGATGTTGATTTTCATCAAAGAATTAAATCTAGTTATAAGGATAAAAATACAAATTTTCTGTTGTTTGATTACTTATTAATGGATTAAGTATTTATTTTCATAAAAAAAATATTGATCAAAAGCTTTGTTTTATACTTCGTACATAACGATATATACGTTTTGGCAAAGATTTATATTCAAGCATGTAAGAATCGAAGAAAATAATGCTGTTGTTGTGGTGATAATCAAAATTCGTATCAAACTCATAGTATTTCAATTTATTCTCACGTATCAATTGTTATTGTAGATTGAAAAACGTAAAAGTACAATATATTAGTTTTGGAAAAAGTTTATGAAATATATTTGAGCTAATCTTCGCCATAGAACAGAATTCAATGTTAAAAAAAATAGCGCAAAAGTAGTTAAGAAAAAATTTTTACGGTTATGAGAACGATATTAAGGTTTGGAAGATTTTTCAGGTCATATATATTTGTATTTTTCTCTCTGAAAAATGACCATGAAAACTATTCGTTGAAATCTCATTATTCCTGACTTTTATTATACTCATCAAATTTCTAAGATCGATTACTATTTATCTCTTTCATACGCAATACATTTGATAAGAATATGCAAACACAGAGATAAATTATACTTGACAGTCGATTCAGATCACAGTATTAAAGAATGTATTGACTACAAATATGCAAAATACCAGTCAAGTTAAAAATTTTATTATACATAATATTTGTTTTCAGACAAATGGCACGCTTAAGTTGATATTTAATTAAACAACAATGTGCATAAAAGGAATATCAACTAGATGATCGGAATGTTGCACTCATTTGTGATGAATAAAAGAAAAAATGAATGTAGTTTGTTAAGCTAACAAATCTAAATAGAATGTGCTTTTTTTTTCTCTACTTCTGTTGAATTTGATCTTTAGTTCATTTCTGATAAATGACAAATAAACAATTATGAATATCATTCCTATTTTACTTGTCTCTTTGATTCAATTAAATCTAGTAAAGTTTCACTAGAATATTAATCATGTGAAGTTAGACTAGAATCATTTGAACGAGATAATGTAGATACATTTCTATAATAAAATTTTCGTTCCCTATGACGTTTTAATAGATTTTTGAAAACCAAATGTAGTAACCAAATTTTATGAATAGACTGTTATTTTTCAACGATGATCGATATGGTACTTGCCGTTTTTTTTCTTCTATACATGTAACCGACATAAGTCAAGAAAGAAATTGTATTCAAAGCGGAAAATTTTAGACATTTTTGTTTTGATGAATGAACTATTGTATGATATTTAGCATCTAATGGACGTTTTTGAACGCAAGGTTTCGAAGATTCATTATTCATCATGAGACTACATTATGAGTTCGTCATTATCTATTGGTATCAAAGATAAGTGAATGACCTATAGTTTTCAACCTATTATATTTTTTATATCGATATTTTTAATGAATAAAAATAAATAGACAGAGATTTTCAACAGAAAGTAAAACAATCTTGTCCAGTGAGTTTAATCAATATGAAATGGAATATGCTCATTTTAAAAGACTCCACAACAGACAATCATTATTTCATTTAATTTCCTTCTTTGGTCGTAATATTGGATGTAACAAAAATTTGAACAAAGAAAAACGTGAATAACTCCTCAGTAGTTCAAGAGATCTAAATAGCTTTTTTAACAGTTTGATCATATTTTCATTAAAGTTTTGTTCAATCGACTTCAGATAAAATGTTTGTGTCTTAAGAAGTCAGAATGAACATAGTTTTACTAATGACTAAATTTGAGTCAGTTATCATTGTAAAGCGAAAAGTGAAAATCAAATTTGTGAAAAATACCGCAAGTAAGTCCTGTATTAGGGACACATTTGAAGAATGTTATGAAAATGAAGCTCTAAGGAATCGATCACATTCTCAACGACCTAAACCAATTATTGAAGAAAAAGTCAATGAAATTAATGACAGGGATAAAAATGAGCTTATATCAAGTGTTTAGTCTGTGTAACTCTTCTTCGTAGAACTGTCAAACCAAGTGTACCTTACATGACTTTCATAAGAGATGTTTCTTTATAGTCCAGCATGTTCTTGTTTGTGGTAATGAGCAAACTTGTGAAATAGACGGAATACTTGATACTGATTCATTTTCGCAAGTATCCTTCACTTCATTAACCTTTCCTTCAAGAATTTATTCTTCAAAGCACCACTGTGACAAAATCCTTGAAATGTGATTCTAATACTACGGGATTCACTTGACGTATTTTTGACACACACTCGATTTTCACTTTTCGCTTTACAATGGTAGCTAACTCGAAGTTAGTCATTAGTAAAACTATTTTCATTCTATCTTCTGTAGACACAAACATTTTATCTGAAGTCGATTGAATAAAACTTTAATGAAAATGTGATCAAACTGTAAAAAGAAGCTATTTTGATCTCTTGAACTGTTGAGAAGCTTTATTATTATGTTTCAATGTAATAATAAGATATTACGTAACTTCAAACATAGATAAATACAGTCTCAATTAGCAGCATGTTGTATATTGTTTTTAAGCTCTATAACCACGCTCAGATTATAAAAATCATTCGATGTAATTTCCTATTTTAATTGGCTACAAACAAGATTGAATTGAATGATGATAAGCCAATAGTCATTGCAAATAATAAAATAAATCGATGCAAGATTTATTTATCCAAGAACAAAGAAAACAATAAGCAACATATTAGAAAGAGTCAAAACGAAAGAGAAAATGAGAGAATGACAGACACATAGCATATCCAAAGATTAATGATCAGTCATAAATAACGCAGCTAGTGTTGCTGTATTGAGTTAGACTATCCGTCTTGGTTAAGTTGTCGTTGTAGTACCTGTCTTTGTTGTAGTGGTCACCCAGTTATAGGTGCAGTGCTGGTTGTTGTCGTTGTCATTACTGAAGACATATTGGTTATTGACATTGTAATAGTACTCTCATTCATAGCGTTAGCCGAAGTTGTAGTTATGCTTGTTGTAGTTGTCGTAGTTAATAAGTTGGCAATATTAGACAGTTGTTGTTGAAGTGTATCTACTTGCTGATTGAGATCATTGAATCGTTTGTTGAGCGTACCAAGTGTGGCAGCTGCAAGAGCAAAAGTAATTATTCCAAACAGAGCAATTATACCCAATACAAGCATCATACGCGTGCTGCCCTGTTCTGAAGCCATTACTGATTTGCTCTTTTTCAAAGAAAATGTCTAGACTTTATTGGATATGTTTTGTAACTTCTAATACTCTCTTTTATTCGAATACCAACAAAGTATATTCGTATATATATATATATAGATGAATCAAAACTGAATGTCAGAGTTGAGTGGGTGTAATTATAAAGATAAGAATACTTTTATTGAGGTTGATGTTTGTCAGAATTGAATATAGTTATCAAGACAAAAACAATTTTTCTGTTCCCTTCGTTACTTATTAGTGGATTGAATTTGTACTTTTCATTAAAAACATAAATCAAGAACTTGCATTTTTCTATATCATATTTAACTATACATAAGTTTTGAGAAAGATTTATAGTGAAGTATCTCAGAATTGAATGATATTATTATTATTATGCTGTTGATGTTGTAAGTAAAATTCGTATCAAACTCAAGATATTGTAATTTATTCTTGTTTATCACTTCCTTCTATGCAGATTGAAAAATGCCGAAGTACTATATCAGCTTTTTCAAAAGTTTATTAAATATATTTCAGCTAATCTTAGCTATAGAGAAGGCTTCGATGAAACCAGAAATGCAAAATTAGTCAAGAAAAAGTTATATGATTGCTACAACGGTATTAAGATTTCAAATTCATATATGTTTGGTTGATCATAGAATATATGATAAACAGTGATATGAATAGTGCTAAAGTGTCAAATAACTTCATAGTACTTTCATCTTTTTTTTCTTCATAAGACTTCGTAGAGTGTTACTATAGAAACATAAACTTGAAAATGTCTCATTAAAATATTGTTATTCTTGACTTTTCTTATTCATCAAATTCTTAACATCGATTACTATTTACCTCTTTGATGCATAATACGCTTGATAAGAAAAGGAAACATAGCAATAAATAATGCTTGATAATAGAGTCAGATGACAACATTAACAATATATTGACTACGATTAAGCATAATCCGATCCAAGATAAAAATTCTATTATTCATAACAATTATTTTCAATAACATGACAATTTGTACTGATATTATTTTCACAAATATTATTTTTTCAAACAATGACAAATATAACTGGATATTTATTTGAAAAACAATGTATATAAAATGAATATAGTTTTTTTTTCAGCTAACAAATCTAAATACAATGTGCTTTTTTTTTCTCTACTTCTGTTGACTTTGACTTTTTCATCCAATTAAATCTCGTAGATTTTCACTGGGATATTAGTAATTTGAAGTTAGAGTAGAATCATCTGAATGAACTAAAGTAGGTGTATCTTTATAATAACATAAAACTCGATCAGAATTCAAATCAACTTTTGAATGTTTTTCAACTTGTAAACTTATACGAGCTATTGAAATTTGTATGAATATGTCAAATGGATATCAACAAGTGAAGTATGAATAAAAAAAAAAAGAAGCCGTTTGCTTCTTTCTTAATCAGAATATGTGTCATGGATGGCTTTGACTAAGTAACGTGTTTTTTTCTTTCATTCAGTGATGTGTTTTTTTTTTAGGTGTTTTGTTATATTCTATGAATGCTATTATTGAAACATAGACAATCACTTATAGTTGTCTAGATTAAGAAGTTTCACTAAAAATTATAGAACGTGCTTCAGAATCGATGGATATTGAACGACTGACAAAGAGAAATTTCTTGACAGTTTCATCATTGACAACAGAAAGAATAAACATAATATCTACGATTTTTTCATTCTTACATTCATGTCAACGAAGAAATGTACGAAGATGGATGTGTGTGACTGTAAAAATTGTTGTAGCAAATGCATTGCTTTAGCTGTTATGAATGGCAAACTTGTGAGAAAATTGATGGTCGATTTGCAATTCTCTAAGTAATCATCACGGTTCTATTCATTATTGTTCAAGAGATTAGCAATCCTATTTCTTATCTTTTGGATATTGCGCTGTAGCTCACGAGAAAACGAGTTTCTATAAAGATTCACAAAAATCATGGCTATTGGATCAATCAAGACTGAAATAGCTTAATCTAAAAGTTTTGAGAAATAATGTATTAATAAGGGATTCCTCAACCAAAGAATATTCATTCAAATGAAATGATACAAAGTTGTTTTCATGATATATCCTATCTTTGATTCATAAGAATTTAAATGAAAAGTCTCGATCAATGCTCGTAAAGTCCTAGCTACTTGACAATGCTTATGATTCAAGAAAGAAGACCGAATTCTAATTTCGTAGTCAGCAGTGTTCGTGTTGGTGGAATTCTAACAAACAGGAACTGATTTTAAAGATGTATCCTAAATGAGCATGTCAATAAAGTACAATCTTTGGTTTATATTTGAGTGATCAGACTACTCATTGATGGTATGACTTACCCTGAATCTATAAGTTTCTTTCAAAACAACTGTCTCCTATTTTGATTGCCATTTTCTGGCAAGTTATGTGATAATAGAATAATCGACATAAAAACGAAATAGTCGTTTATTGACAGATAAAAAATTTTATCAAAGCTTCAATGAGCTTGTCTTCATTATTAGAACAGTGTTAGACATTGTAGCGACAGCATGTTTAGTCTAAGCGTTCAAGAAGCATAATCCTGTTACAAACTATTCAGTGTCAGTGATTTCTATACTCACAAATACACCTATGTTTTTTTATTGATTTCGTTTAATCACCCAGGTAGAAATATTCAATGAGAAATTCATGCAGTAGTGATTTGATACAAAATATCTGTAGTGACTCATTAACAAATGTGTATGTACAACTGAATTTTTCCATGAAGAAAATGTTCTGACAAGTCGCTACTTTGATTATTGTGCTTGGATGACCTTATTCCAGATTTTCAAAAAAACATCAAAATTGTGATCAATCAGGGAGGAGTAAAAGTAGTTCTCTTATAGATACGAATGTCGGATTTTAATTAAAGTGTCTTGCGTTGCATAAACCATATGAAATTCATTTATATCAAAGACCTTCGTGATGGTTATTTTTAAACTGATTTTTTTTTGTTGTCGTTTATTGGTTTTTCATGATAATCTAACATAGGACTACGCCAAATTACCGCGCAAACCTACTGTACTTGTGTTAAAAACAGGATATTTCGATCCCAACCCATAACAAAAAGAAGTCGAGATGCCCATGAAAAATTTTGGGAATTTTATCACAAATATAACCAGATTCGAGCTTCAATTTGGCGTAGTTTTATGTTAGACTATCATGAAAAACAATGAAGATAGATATGAAAAAAGAAACTAGTTTGAAAATAACTATCTACAAGATCTTTGAGCCTAATGAACTTTATATGAGTCGACGTCTCCGACATTGCTCTTCTGCATGATGACCACCCGTGCTTTATAGTTTGAAACAATAAAAATTTTTTTTGAAAAGGAATCAAGGATCTTTTCATAAAAATTCGATGTTATTTATGCAACAACAAAAAATCATTTTCAAATTTTCATTCCATACAGTGTCCGAATAGATTTCTTAAAATCAAATGCAGTAATCAAATTTTATAAACATATTCTAGTTTTCATCAATGATCAATATGGTACTTGACTAGTTTCTTCTATACATGGAATTGGCATAAGTCAAGAAAGATATTGTATCAATAGCGGAAAAGTTTAGGTATTTTTGTTTCGACGAAAGAACTCTTTTATGGTATTTGATATCCAATGAATGCTTCTGAACGTAAGGTATCGAAGATTCATTATTCATAATGAGACTACATTATGAGTTCGTCATTATCGAATATCTTTTATATCAAAGATAAGTGAATGAGTTTTAGTTTTTAAGCTGTTGTGTTTTTTATATCGATATTGTATTCATCAAAACTAAATAGACAGAGATTTTCAACAGAAAAAGAAATCATGTTGTCCAGTGCATTTAGTCAATATCATACTAAAGATGTTCATTTTAAAAGATTCAACCACAGACAATTATTTATTCATTTAACTTCGTTCTTTAATCGTGATAAAAAATACATATCGCTATGTTTCGAAATAATTAAATAAATATTACGTAAAATTGAAAAGTAGACAAAACGAAGTCCCGATTAATATGGTTGTATATGTTGTTCTTATGTTCTATAATCAAGTTCAGATTATAAAATCGTTCGATTCAGTTTTCTATTTTAATTGATTACGAGCAAGATTGAATTGAGCGATGATGAACAAATGGTCATTGCAAATAATAGAATAACTCGATGCATGATTTATTTATTTAAAAACAGAGTAGAGAAAAGCAACATGTAAGAGAGAATGAAACGGAAGCAGAGTATGTGAGAATGGTTGATTCATATCATATCTGAAGATCAATGATCAGTCACACACAAGAAAACAAGCGCTGTGGCATTTTTTTAAAGCTATTGTTCTTAGTTATTGTGTAGTCGAAGTGTCACTAACAACTATCGTTTGATCTGTTGCCGAAGTATCATTAATTATAGCCATCGTTGTTCCAGTTGCTATTGAAGTATCATCTGTTGTCGAAATATCACTTATTGATGTCATTATTTTACTTGCTATCGAAGTATCACTTGTAGAGGCTGTGGTTTCCCTTGCTATCGAAGTATTATTTATAGAAACCGTTGTTCCAGTTGCTGTCGAAGTATCACTTATAGATATCATTGTTGTACTTGCAATCGAAGTATCAGTTGCATTTGTACTGTCAATTGTAGTCGAAAGCAAGGTTGACGTTATTGTAGTGGTATTAAATAATTGCTGACTAATATTAGACATTAGTTCTTGCAATTCATATACTTGTTGATTAAGATCATTGAATCGTTTGCTGAGCGTACCAAGTGTTGCAGCTGCAAGAGCAAAAGTAATTATTCCAAACAGACCAGCTATACCCAATGCGACCATGAGACGCATACTGTTCTGTTCTCCTAAAGGCATTACTGATTCGTTTGTTTTTCAAAGAAAATTCTTAGATTTTATTGAAATAAGTTTTGTAACTTCTAATACTCTCTTTTACTCGAATACCAACAAAACATATACGTATATATATATATATATATATATACAGATGAATCAAAACTGAATATCAGAGTTGAGTAGGTGTAATTGTAAAGATAAGAATACTTTTATTGAGATTGGTTTTTGTCAGACAAATGAATATAGTTACCAAGATAAAAAAAACAAAACGCTTCTATTGTTTGGTTACTTATTAATGGATTAAATTTTTATTTTTCATTGAAAATATTGACAGAGAACCTTTTTTTGTGCTTCCTACATAACGATATATAAATTTTGGGAGAGATTTATTCTGAAGCATCTGAGAATCGAAGAAAATTATGTTGTTGTTGTTGGTGTTGGCAAAATTCTTATCAAACTCGAAATATTCCAATTTATTCTTAGTTATCGGTTATTTCTTTAGAAATTGAAAAATGCCAAAGTATTATAGTAGCTTTTTAGAAAACTTATGAAATAGCTCTGAACTATTCTTAGTCCTAGAACAAGATTCAATGAAACAAGAAAGGCAAAATTAATCAAAAAAAGGGATATAATCGCTAGAACAATATGAAGATTTCCTAAAGTGTCAGATGACATCATATTACTTTCATCCTTTTTCTCTTCGTAAGACTTCGTAGAGTGTTACTATAGAAACACAAACTTGAAAATGATTCATTAAAATATTATTATTCTTGACTTTTATTATTCATTGTAACTCTTATATTAATTATTATTTGGTGATATGACAGTTCCTCGCATGATATCACCGTACCAACATTTACTTGAAGTATGAGCGTAAGCTGTCAGTGCGAATGTGAATGCTTCTTCCTATGCTTCACCCAACCTTAGCTACGTATGAGTGTGAATGTAACTCAAGAGGAAACATCCTTATACACACCTGCAGCCAACGTCCACACGCCATTCAGGTGTCCTTACGATGATGTCATTTTTTTCTTGGATACATAATATATTTGATAAGAACATGCAAACACAGTAATAAATCATACTTGACAATTGACTCATATGATTATATTAGAAATGTTATTGATTTCGATTATACAAAAAAGAATGATCCAAAAGTTAAAAATTTTATTATACATAAAAACTGTTTTATATACATTTATGAGGAATATTCAGTCAATAGTTAATAATATTATTCTCTTTTTTACTTAAATTTTGTATCTCAGTAAATAGTGTAAATGTTTGCTGCAATTTTGGTGAGCAATGTAAAATAAACAATCTTACATCAAGTTTTCATAAAGCCTTTAAAGATTTATTATATGTTCGAATGTCATAAACTGTTGAATCTTTTATGAAAAAAGAAAATTAGTAAACCATTGAAGAGTTAATTATTTTTATGACAGAACAAGTATTTATGAAAATACTATGCATTCTAAAAAGATTTATCAAAATTTGATTTAGATTTTCTGAGACTAATAAACTCTTTTTCATAATTTATTATTTTATCTTTTGTGTTACATTAATTGTAAAGTTACAGCATAATCATCGGAATTAAGGGAAATATATCTAGGTGAAATGTATCAATATTTTGATTCGTTTCATATGTATATTATTGGATATCAAGATTGTGTAGCACAATTCGATATTGTACAATATACCTGCAATAATTATACTGACAAAGGTTGACTATCTATTGCATTAACTGATAAATGATGATGGCAAAATAAAACTAGAGATTTATGATTATTTTAACATAAAAATCGATCAAAACTCAAATCAAGTTTAGTCGTTTTTTTTTCTTTTAAGTATTAGTAAATAAATTGTATGTTCATTATTATTATATTATATATATGCGAATTGCATTCATCTGTGGCGGGTTTTTCATAATCATACAAGATAATATGAAAATCGTATATGTTCAGATCAAATAATCAGATGGTAAGATCATACTTTTGATTTTTTGATCTGGATAATCTTTTTTTCAAATGAAATGTTTCATCCTTTGATGGATATTTTAGTGAGAAAATACCAAATGTAACATTTTCTTGTATTTTATTTCTAATCTCTTATGGATAATATTAGAGAAGTAAAACAAATTTTTTACATAAATTATTTAAATAAACTTCATTGTTGTATAGTATTTGATATAATCTACTTATGATTAAAAAGAAAAATATGCTTACATTTGACAAGTATAAACAGAGTATACAAAAATATTTTATTTTATAATTCTATTGAAAAATTTATTTCGTGATTTCGTAAGCAAATTTTAGAATTATTTCATCATAAATGAAAGATTTAGATTTTTGTTTGTTAATTAGCTGTCAGCAAACAATAAGAATGATTTTTTTTTAAAGTTTTATCTGTAAAATAAAACTTCTTCAAAAATCATTTGGAATAAATGGCATCTTATGGCGACCTCTTTGTAAAATAACTAAACTTTTCATTCATTTTCCTCTTCTTTTTAGTAGTTGGTTTGAATTAAACAGCGACTCGTAATCAGCCTTGTGTTTTCTCTTTTCTTTCATTTTAAGAGCTTCTAGGTTTGTTGTAGTTTGTCATATCTTTAATTTATCTACTTTTTCGTTTTCAGGTACAAACTTATGATATTAAATATATTCCATTATAAAAGCTACGATTCAAATGATTTTAAAACTTTAATTGAACAAAAATATATCGAATCATTATAGTTTACATAATTCGAAAAAAAAAAACATCAAAGATACATTATTAATACTATGAATAAATTATTCGGAGAAAAGTTGAAAAATGATTTAATTTTCTTCTTTAGATGTCTACAAAAGTTGGATTCGGTGTTCGAGCACCAGCAGCTATTTATGCATGTTTAATTAAAAATAATAGTGATGCTGAAGTTGATGTTCAAATTCAATTTGCTGGTATTGAAGATCATCATGCTGAAATAGCTGATATTGAAGTAGCTCGAGGTGAAGAACAACGTGTAGATGAAAAAGAATTTGAACATGGTGATTCTGATGGAAAATGTCATAAAACAGTTGAATTAATTCGTGTACGACGATATGATGGATCAACAGTTGAATTGAAAGCACCATTTGATGGTGTAACATCACCAAAAAAAGATTGGATATTTGAAATTTATAATGATTCAATTAAATCTGTTGATCCAAACAAGAAATGAGAAACATTGTAACAAAAAAAAAAAGAAAAATATGTTTATTTACAATTAGATAAAAGACTTTGAATAAAAATCTTATATTAAATGGGTGGTTTTTTTTTTCATTCAAAGAGAATTCTTCATAGATTTTTAAAATTTCCAATCATTTTTTCTTCTTTAATTAGACATGTACTATCTAGAATAAATTCTTTTTCGTTGTTGTATTTGATTATTTCATTCAATTGATTTTTGAACATTTCATCAATTACTATCATATTCTGGATGTAATATACGTACTGATAAAATATCTGAATTATTAACAATTAATATAATAATTATATTTATTATATGATAAATATTTTTATATAAATAATGATGATAATTTTTTAATATAAAAATTAAATTTTCATATGTCATTTATTCATGTTTCATTTTTTAAATTATAAATAAGACAATTTACTATTATCGTTATCACTACTAAGATAGCCAATAATAAATATAAAATTAATCATTGAATGTGAATATTTAACAGATGGTTAAGAAAAAAAAGAAAATATTTTATTTATATATCTTTGTTTTACATATAGATAATCTATAATTTTGTAAGAAATGATTGTGTAATAATCTACTATGTGAGAAAGTCTTAACTTCAAAAATCTTAAAAGATGTTTGTACAAACTTTTTAATAAAAAAGTTAATTTTTTGTAAGTCTTTAGTACAAGATTAAACAGACAATAACTCATCAATTTTCTTGAACAAAATTTACCTTAGAAAATTGAACTATTCAAAGTCTGTTTATATTTTGAATTTACAAATAGAATCTAAACAATAAATTATTCTAACTTTCATCATTCTGATAAATAATTACATAATGCTGATTATACATTTTAGTCTATAGAATGTTATTACAACGTTTCAAATTACGCTATCTATCAGACAAGAAAAATATAGTCAATTATTAATGAAACATTTCTTTTTCATTTAAAATAATATATACTTTTGACTAATTCTTCAGTACTGATTTTTTTGAATTATTTAATTGATGAATAACACTTTTCGTACTTTCCGATAAACTTCTCGTATCATTTATGATCTAAATTTAACTAAAATTTATGTCGTCGATCATTACTTGAATAATACTTAAATAGATTAATCAATATAAGTTAAAACTGAAACATATTTTTTTTATTAATTAAAAGAAAATCGACCAAGATTATACAAATTATTGTCTATATAATATATGAACAAAAATAAAATAAACATCACATTGACAATTACATAAAATAAAAATATTGATTAGAATAACTCAATGTTTATTTATGTTCATTACTCATAAATTACCTGATGACTAAGAAAAATTGTTTGTCCTAATGAATTAATATAAAAATTTTCTTTTTTCTATAGTGCATCAATATTTCATTGTGTAATTAATTCTTAGTTGATGATGTTAATAGAGATTCTTCATTTAATTGTATATCTATAGAAAATCGATTAAAAAATTCTAATCAAATAAAATTATTAATAATTACCAGATTCAATCACAATATTCGATATATTGTTATTTTCTACAATTGGTTTTTTCGAACATTGTCTATTTAGTATGATATAAAAAGCATAGATGATAGCAGCAATTAAATTAAATAAAGTAAATATTAGAAAAAGAAAAGGCTGTTGAGTGAATGCATAGATAAATGATGAAAATAATAGACCAATACCACGACCTATTCAAAAATTATATTAAAAAAAAAGAAAACAACAACAACAAATAATTCAATTATAAAACTATACCTAAACCAAATAAAATTCCAAGTGCAACACCTTGTAATGTACCAGAAAGACCAGGTGGTGCTATAATAAACAAATAAAAAATAAATAAAATATGATTTAATATTATATATTTTACCAATTGAATCAGCTTTTTGTGTAATTAAAACATATAGAATACCAAAATTAAAAAAATGCATTGTTTCCATTAATATAAAAAAATATGGTTTTTGTATAAAATAAAATCCACCAAAACGAATAGAAAAAGCTAGAAAAATAATTATTGATGATAAATTTGTACCTAATAATTTAAGTATTCTTCCAGCAAGAAAAAATGCAGAAACTTCTGATAATGCTGCTACTAATGACATCCAACCAACAATTGAATGTGATTGACATGGTGCTAATTCATCAATATATAAATATAAATACTAGAATATAAAATTATATATAATATTTTTAAATAAAAAAAAAAAATATATATATATTCTTACGGGATCTAAAGCTGCATAAGACATTCCCCATATGAATACAAGACAAAGAAAAATAATAATATCAATTTTTTTAAATAAAATTAAAAGTTCAAATAATGCTCTATGAAATTTTTTCTTTTTTATTGTTTGTTTTTCTTCAATAATATTTTCATTAGATATTGTATTTGAAATATGTTTGTTTGGTTGTATATGAATAAAACTTGTTACAATCATACATATAATTGTTGTAATAGAAAACATAATTATATAAACAAAATTTGTTTGAAAATATTCATAAACACGACTTGCAACAAAGGCTGATACACCGAAACCAATTGTACCATAAACACGTTGTTGTCCAAATAGTTCTGGACGATTTAAATTAGCAAAACCAATAGATGCACCAATTGGAACAGCATTCGATAGCAGATTTGTTCCAATAATAAATAAAAGTGAATATAGAAGTATAGAACCTATTTGATTAGGATAACGTGATCCATAACAAAAATGTGCAATTGAACAAGTTATTTCACAAATAGCTAATTCAGATGATATATCCATAGAAGGAAATAGATCTAGATAGAAATTATTTTTGATAAAAATTAAAAAATGAAAAAATTTTATTTACCAAAACTACTATTTTGTATATATTGTTTAATATTATGATCAACAGGTATTCGATATTTAATTCCACATGTGTCTGTATGAATTTCATTGTTAATTTCTTTATTCAAACTTTTTGAATTCATAGAAAATGTAAAAAAAAATGTTTTCATTTGATTATAATGTTCATAATTTAATGAATTAATTAAAGTACAATTTGCTTGATATGAACATCCACATTGAGATCTTGATGCACATTTTATTGCTACATCTTGACTAGCACAAAAATTTAATATATAACCATATTGTTTATCATTATTTATATTAGCTTGTATATTATATAATTTAATTGTTGGTAAAATAAATATACCAGCATATACAATAGTAACAATAGCAAGAACAAAATTAAATGTAAATAAATAACGACGTGAATGATCAGCAATAAAACCTAATAATGGATTTGTAAAAAAGACTAAAAATGGTATAATTATATTAATATATGATAATTCAATATTTGATAAACCACGACTACGTAATGTTATATTTAATATTGGATATATAATACCAAATGCCGAAAAAAAAAGAAAATAATGTGCTTTTAAAAGTATATAATAAGAATGAACAGATGGTAATGAAAATGTTGGACGAGGTACATTTACTGTTGGTGTTAACATTGATGGTGATTCCATTTTTTTTTTTTTGGTTTATAGAAAACTAATCTCAAATCTGAAAATAATAGATCAAAATTCTTCAAGTTAATAGTAAATATCATATTTGATATATATGTGTCATATTGTAGTAAAAAAATAAAGAAAATAAAAGAATAAATCGTTGTAAAATAACAATCATTCTTTATCACTATTTAATTTTATATTAAGTGGAAAGAAATAAAACTGCCAATGAACTTTGATCTGCATATGTTTTATTCATTATTCTGACTTTATCATAGAGTAATAAAAGAAAAAAAAAAGAAGAAAGAGAAGAAAACTGAACTGATAACAAATAGAATATGAATATATTATTTTTTTTTTCTTAATATTTCTCAATTAATAACAAATATTAAGAAAGACTACATATAAAATACGTAATATTCTAAAAATTACTCTTTTCAAGATGAATCAATAGGCATTTTGTGTAAAGAAAAAAAAAAAAAAAGGTATGAAAACTTGACATAGTATCGATTACAGTTCTGTGCTATTATTGAAGTAATTAATCATTATATCAAGTGTATGAAGTGTATAAACATTATTTGCTTTCGAAAGAGAATTCAAAAACATATTCTCATTGCTATTTTTGTTTTCTTTCGTTGTGATAAAAATAGAAATATATTATTGATTTGATATTTCAATTTTTAGAGGCAATATAATTTTAGATTATCAAAGATTTATTTTTTGATAATAGTAGTCATATATAACTTGTTTTTACTTACATGAATGTGTTGTTGTTTTTCTTTTTATTGAGTGTAACCATATGTAGTCAAGTGGAAAATTGATCTTTATATACAACTGAATAAATTATATAATAGGCAAATAAAAAAACTTGGTTTTTATTGCAATATGAAATCTTTTTTTTTTGTTTTCATAGCAAAAAAAAAATCAATGGAACTTTTTAATATAAGTTTAATATGGAAAAATGCAAAATTAAAGGAGAAAATTTTCTTTTTTTTTTCATCTTTTCTTTTGTATATGATTCAATAGAGCGTAACGAATTAATCGGCAATATTTACGTATTTTTGTTTTTTTTTCTCCGGATGATTTCTTTTTTTAGAGAAAAATTTTTGAATTTTTCCAAACGAGTTACTTTTCTGACATAAAAAGGACACATTTTCGATTATTGACAAACTTACAAATTTTTCGTTTCATTTAACGCGGTACTCTCTTCCGTCTTTCATGACTCAATCAAATTTACGTAACCGATATAATGAATCACATTGAGATTTAACGTGGAAAATTAAATCTAAGAAACTCATTTATAAATGAGCTGCCTCGATGATTTTATTTAACAAAAAAAAACAAGATAAGTTATCAATCAATCGTTATTATTAATTTTTGTTCTTGATGATATTGGTAAAGAATCTTTGTTGATTAGTTCATCTAGAATAAAAATAATGAAATAGATTTTTGTATTAAAATTATGTTGAATTATATTTATTTACCTAGTTTCATCGTAATTTCAGTTTTAATATCATTATCATCATTATTTGATGAACTCGTTGATTGACAAAATAATTTTCTCTACTGTAGTAAAAAAATAAACTGAATAAATAATAGCAGCAATAAGATTGAATATAATATAAACAAGAAAAAGAAACCGTTATTGAAAAACAATATAGATAAATGAAGAATTTCATTTATTGATAAAATCGTCTAATATCTTAAACTATTTCTTGGCATGAAAGTCTTAATAAAAAATATCCATTCATTTTTAGTTCATTGAAAAACAGTTGATTAGATTGTATTTTTTGCTTATTCCTACTCGGATGAACTTATTTCAAGACACAAACTATATAAACTAAGGTCTGCGTTAAAAACGCTACTTTTCTTTGTATAGTCACAAAATTTTTTGTTACATAACGTTGTGTATGATTATTTAATAATTGTAGACCAGAGAAATCATGAATAGTTTCTATTCCACTGGAATAGACCCTAAAAATATTCATCTGTTTTTGACAACAATACACCATGATACAACACTTTTTAAAAGAAAACCGGTGCTAATTATTACATGCATTCAATCTGATATTGTTAAAAAAACTGATTACAAGTATTTCAGTAACAAAACAAAACATCTTTTCGGCTAGGTACATAGTCCCATATAACTATCAACTGTTATATCTGGAAAGTTCTTTTGATATTTAATAAATCTTGTGAGATACCATGAGCAATACCTTGTAGTGCACCGAAAAGATCAGGTGTACTATAATAAACTAGATATTATTTAATAATATAAATCTACCAATCGAATCAGCTTTTTGAACAATTAAAACATAGAGAATACCAAAATTAAAAAAATGCATTGTTTCCATCAATATGAAAAAATACAGTTGTTGTATAAAATAATATCCAGCAAATCGAATAGAAAATACTAGAAAGATAATTATTGATAATAGATTTGTATCAAAAAATTTAAGTATTCGTCTAGTCATATAAAGACCAAAAACTTCAGATAATACTGATACTAAGGACATCCAACCAACAATCGATCGTGATTGACATGGTACTATTTCATCAATATATAAATAAACAAACTATTCGAAAATAAAAAATTTTCAAACTTACAAGATACATACAACCATAACATATGTCCCATATGAATGTAATCGAAAGAAAAATAAATATACTAAAATCTCTAAGTAATGGAATAAGTGTTAATAAATTAAATGTTCGTTTATTTCATTTCATTAAATCTTCATTGTTTTTTAAAAAAATAAAATTTGTAACTATAATCGTAAGAAGAGCTATGATTGTAAACATACAAATATAGACATATTCAGTTTTAAATACATTATATAGACGACTACTAAAAAAAGCTGTTAAACCAAAACAAATTGTACCTCAAACACATTGTTTATCAATTAAATCAGAATGAATGACAACTGAAAATCCAATTGATATACCAATAGTATTTGCATTTGAAAGTAATGTTGAACCAATAATATATATATAAGTGAATAAATAAGAACATAAATGACTTGTTGTTGATATCGTATACCATGACAAAAATATGGAATAGAATAAATTATTTCACATTTTTGCTTGAAATAATTTATTCTCTTCATAAATATTAATCATACATGTATATATATATTATATTATATTTTTTTTCTTATGTATAATAATTAAATTTTAACTAACCTGTTAAAGTTTTAACAAATAACTCATCAATTAGTACTCGATAATCAATTTCACATATAGAATTTTCATCATATTTGAAATGTTTTTCTATTGCATTTGAATTCATAGTAAATATTGAATTAAATGTAACATTTTCATTTTTACAATATGCTTGATATGAACATCCACATTCTTATCTTGTTGCACATTTTATTGCTACTTCTTGACTAGCCCAAAAATTTAATATATAACCATAATACATATTAGTTTGTATATGATGAGATTTAATATTTGGTAAAAAAAAATATAAATGAAAATAAAAGAATAATACAACTTAAAATAAAACAACGTGAATGATCAGTAATAAAATCTATTAAAGGACTTGTAAAAAAGATTAAAAAATGGAAGAATTATATTTGAATAAGAAATTTCAGTATTTGAAAGACTACATGCATGAAGTGTTAAATTTTAAATTGAAATTATTGCATCATAAGCAGAATAGAAAAGAAAATAATGTGTTTTAAGTAGAAGATAATAATGATTAATAAATAATACACAATCCAGTGTTTTAGTTAAGCTAACATGAACTTTTTTTGCTTTTGATGTATACGATTTTATTCTTTGTTGATTAGAATAAGCGAGATCAACAAATGATTTTTCATTCGAACTTTTCTCTAGACTAGATGAAATTGATAAACAAATTAAGTAGAATAATGAAAACTATTTCACATCTACATACTTTAATGTTCACGAGATTTCCAAAGACCAAGCAGCAGAGCACGGATTATTTTCATATGAAAGAGAACTGCTTATCAGTTCGGATGATAGAAAAGACTTGTGTAATTTTTTCGCTGATTGAAACTTCAGAAACCTGAAATTTCTAGACATAATTTCTTCGACAATTCAGAATTCATCGAGCATTGAAGATTAGTTAGAAAATTTCTGTCCTTTATCTGAACGATTATGCATATATCCATCGCTCTCCCAAATGAAATATATTCAGAAAAAAAAAATTTTATTTATATAGTCTACATTAAATTGTCCTTGAACGAGATAAAACACAATAGATGATGCTAACTACTTTCATTAGCACGAAAATATTGTCTAGAGAATCGGCAATGTTTCTAGAATTATAAACTTTACCGTATCAATAGGCTCCATCAACAAAAGATATAATTTGTATCTCCAATGATTCTTCGAAAATTTATTGTATATCTCGTCGTAATTTACAATCGATTACACCAGTCAATTCAAATAAATATAACAATAGAAAAGAGGACTACTTTTTATTTAATTGAAAAAAATCATTTGATATTTGATGGTCCGAAAACGAACATTGACGTCATGACAGTGGTCTGTTATATATACAAACAAAGAAAAAGGGGGTAGGCCAGCAAAAGCTAAATCTATTTCGCTAGTAAAAGACTGATCATTTAGTCTTTACTCTGATCATATATATATATTTTTTTTTACAGATCAAAAACTTTATTTCAATTTAATAATCGAAATTGAATAATATATACAATTCTTATCTATTTCTAATACGATTTATGTAGTTTTATAAATGAATATGATCGAAAAAAGAATTAAAATCGATCGAAGTTTTACTAAGGGTCCTTGTCAATCAAAGTAGATAATCCATATTTGTGCAAAAACAAGATAATATTTGCTTTTTTTTTTATTTTATTGACAATCAGTACTATCTAGTTGAATAACATGATGATCAGGTTTATTAATAACATGTGGATAATTTTCCATATTCATTTTTCGATTCATTACTAAATCATATTGTTTATTATTAACATATTCTGATGGTTCATACATTGATGTATTTATATGTTCAGGTTCTCGTAACATTGTTTTACAATATCGTCGAAAATGTCGACGAATCATTAATTTTTGTATTGTCCATGGTAATTGTTCATGTGTTTTACATTGTTCAACAAGAGTTTTCCATCGTTCAATAATTTGTTGATCTAATGATGAACGACGTCGAACACGTACTCGATTTTCAATGGATGATAAATCAGGTATAATTATTGATTGTGTATCAGAATTTATACGATTATTTGAAGTTGATGATGATATTAAACTTTCATTAATAAGTATACGATTTTGATTTATAATAGCTAATTGTTTTTCAATATTTCTTATACGATTTATTTCATCACGTATTAATTTATCATTATTATTCTCTGTTGTACCTAGATAAATATCCCAGAGTTTATCACGTTTTTGTTTATCGACAAGTTCTTCTAAAACAAAAAGGAAGAACATAAAATTTTTAAAATATTCATAATAATTATGTGTGTTTTTTTTAAATAAAAGTATATTACCAAGTATTTGTTTCGTATGTGTTTGATCACGAAGAGTTTCGATTAATATGTTTGGTCGACGTTTTTCACAATATTCAAATGTTTCATCGCGCACTTTTATTTGCATACCTAACATACAGACCATACCCATTGAATACCAGAGTAGAACAACAATAATAAATAAAATGGCACCAGTTAAATCATAATCTTTCGATATTAATTCAACAATAGCTGTTGATTCATCTATATATGTCGTATGATACGAAGTAATTGTATTGTTCATACTCATTCGTTGACTTGTACAATGTAAAAGAGTAAAAGAGAATGAGTATATAATCAAAACATATTTTTAAATTCACATAGGTTATGCAGTCGATTGTATAAAGTTATACTTGATGAGAATTGAAAGTAAAAAAGAAAATCTGTTTTCGATATCTTATCAATAAAATGATTCATGTTGTTATGGTTTCAAACCCAGCAGTGATACTAGTATATTATTATTCGTATGAAAGAAGTCTAGTGTCCAGTAACCGACTTCTAATGCTAAAAATTCGTCGAATTGGTTTGGATCCTGGACATTATCTCATACCCGCTCCGGCAATTAATGTGACCTCAATTTATTATCATAGAAATGGAAAGTGATATAGTTTTACTAAAACAATTCATTATTGATGAAAATTTATCTACAGATGATGATGACAGTGAACTATAAGACAAAAGTAACTGAATACATGGAGAAAAAAATGAATTATCAAAAACGTGAACATGTATTCTCATGATGGAAAAAGCATCCATGTATATATCTACCATTATGATGTTTGATACTAACACTGTGTTCCACTCCAACATCATCAACAACAATTATACGAATACTTAGCGAAATAGATCAAATGTTAAAAGCAGAAAGATACTAAGTGAATCCTGAATTAATTGCTTTGTGTGAAAAATTTGAGATGATCTCTTTTTTTTTGTTGCTGTTGATTGAAGAAACAAAATAGCATCTTTTACACATAAAATACAAGTTTAAAAGCTGTACTATGACAAGGAAAGTATCTGCCACATAGCGATGAGCTCTGGTTCGAGCTCGATGATGAAAAGCCGTATTCATGCAGGATACTAATTGAGTCAACTAGTGTCAAAAAGTTTAAAGAACAAGTAATCATTGATTGTCCTTTGGTATTCTATTAGACAGAAATAAAATATACAATATTACATCCGAATAGGGCGCGAGAGGATCTGACAGAGCCGATTTTTACATGATGTCCTTTATGGATGGTCGTTTATGGCTGTAGATGTGGTGCCAAAAAAAAATAAATACATATACACTGACATTCACTGCTCAGAGCCTTTTATAAAAAAATTGAAACAAAAATATTAATACGAATAACGATAAATTGATCGTCGATGGAAACGATGAAAATTATTATTTTGTCAAATACTGACTTCATGACAATCGATTATGATTTCTGTCCGTCTTCGATGATCAATCTTGTAATTGATGCAAAAAAATGCAATGTCAATGATTAATTATTTACCTATCGTTGATGTTATCGTTTTGGTCTAGTCGTAACATTATTTAATTGATTTAAGCATTATATATTCGAATCTCAAATAGGATATGTTGCTTATACTTTTTTTTTTCATTAAGAACAAAAATAGACAAATAATCAGGTTCTAGTGAAATTAAGTTTTTTTCTCTAATCGAGCGGGAAACATATTGGTGGGTTGAGAAGTCTTAGTGAACAACAAAAATTCTCGTCTACGTTTGTTCGCTAAAGTAGACATATCATTTATTTCGGATTGAATACTTTTTCTTTTTTTCTATTGTTTGCCACCTAATCGTTATTATTGATATTCTATGTTAATGTTTTACTTCTAATGATATTATTGTGTAGGAAATGCTGAAGAGGTACGAACTTATATCACGAACCGTACGCGTGGCTTCGTAAGCTGAACCCAGTCGACTCCTTTTACCTATCATAGTGACAGTTGTATAGAACTGGGAAAAGTTCCTATGTTCGTAGGTAGCTGTCGTCGTTATTTGTAAGTCATATCGACACACATTGCCGTACACCACCAGCATAATCTAGTCTGCATATATCCAATTCAGACCTACAGGAAATCTCCCTGGTCTTTGGCACGTACGCAAGAATCAGTCGAAAAAATTCCACAATGGTTAGTATTGATCAGGACCAATTTATTGATAAAGCAAAAGAAAACATTTACATCTTCCTTTTTACACGGTCAATGTTATCTATCGTCGTTTTTACTGTAGAATGTGTTGGTGGAAGTGATTTCAGTTCAACGGCAAGCGTCTTTTCTAGAAACTCAAGCGCTTTCGAGTAGTTACCCATGTTGTCATGCACAAGGCCCATGTTATTGTAACAATCACCAAAATTGGGATGATTCGGTGGTAAAGCTTTTTTCATTATTTCCAGATCTTTTTCATATAATTGAAGTGCTTTCGAATAGTCACCCATGTTGTTGTACACCTGACCGATGTTACTGTAGGAAGTAGCCAAGTCCGGATGGTTCGGAGATAGAGCTTTTTCTCTTATTTCAAATGCTTTTTCGTATAATGCAAGTGCTTTTGAATAGTCACCCATGTTGTAATATACTTGACCGATCTTACTGTAGGAAGTAGCCAAGTCGGGATGATTTGATAGTAGAGCTTTTTTTCTTATTTTAAGTGCTTTTTCGTAAAATTCAAGTGCTTTCCAATAGTCACCCATGTTGTTATACACTTGACCGATGTTACTGTAGGAAGAGGCAAAGTTAGGATGACTTATCGCAAGTGTTTTTTCTAGTATTGCATGAGACTTCTCGTAACATTCAAGTGCTTTCGAGTAGTCGCCCTGGCTGCCATACACTACACCGATGTTGTTGTAGAAAGTAGCTAATGAGGGATGATTCGGAGGCAGAGCTCTTTCGTAGATCGTATGGGCTTTTTCGTAACACTCAAGTGCTTTCTTGTAGTCACCCATGCTGCCATACACTACACCGATGTTGTTGTAGGAACTAGCCAAATCGGGATGATTCGAAGGCAGAACTTTTTTCAATATTTCTAGATCTTTTTCGTAAAATTCAAGCGCTTTCGAGTAGTCACCTATATTGTCATTTACTTGACCGATATTGCTGTAGGAAGTAGCTAAGTCGGGATGATTCGGAGATAGAACTTTTTCTCTTATTTGTAGTGCTTCTTCGTGAAGTTCAAGTGCTTTTGAATAGTCACCCATATTGTTGTACACTTGACCGATATTGCTGTAGGAGATAGCCAAGTCGGAATGATTTGATGGCAGAGCTTTTCCATACATTTTGTGCGCTTTATTGTAAAACTCAAGTGCTTTTGAATAGTCACCCATGTTGTTATACACTTGGCCGATATTGTTGTAGGACGTAGCCAAGTCGGGATGTTTTGGAAACAGAGCTTTTTCATAGATGTTGTATGCTTTTTCGTGTAATTCAAGCGCTTTCGGATAGTCACCCATATTGTTATACACTTGACCGATCTTATTGAAGGAAGCAGCCAAGTCGCAATGGTTCGATGGCAGAGCTTTTTCTCTTATTTGAAGTGCTTTTTCGTGAAATTCAAGTGCTTTCGAATAGTCACCCATGCTGTTGTACATTTGGCCAATATAGCTGTAGGAAGTAGCCAAGTCGGGATGGTTTAATGGCAGAGCTTTTTCGCAGATTTTATATGCTTTTTCGTAAAACTCAAGTGCCTTCAAATAGTCACCCATGTTGTTATACACTTGACCAATATTGCTGTAGGAGGTAACCAAGTCGAGATGATTTGATGGCGGAGCTTTTTCTCTTATTTGAAGCGCTTTTTCGTAAAACTCAAGTGCTTTCGAATAGTCACTCATGTTGTTGTACACTTGACCGATATAGCTGTAGCACGTAGCCAAATCAGGATGATTTGCAACCAAAGCTTTTTCATAGATGTTGTGTGCTTTTTCGTACAATTCAAGCGCTTTCGGATAGTCACCGATGTTGTTGTACATTTGGCCAATATAGCTGTAGGAAGTAGCCAAGTCGGGATGATTTGATGGCAGAGCTTTTTCGCAGATTTTAGATGCTTTTTCGTAAAACTCAAGTGCTTCCGAGTAGTGACCCATTTCCTCATAAGCAAGACCAATGTAATTGTACGATTCAGACAAATCAGAATGAATGGGAAGGAGACCTTTTTCTCTTGTTTCAAGTGCTTTTTTCAAAAATTGTATTGCTCTCGAGTACTCGCCCATCCTTCCATAAAGTAGACCGATGGTGTTGTAGGTATCAGCTGTGGAAGGATGGTCTTCGGGGAGACTTTTTTGTTTGATTTCGAGGGATCTTTCATAAAATAGAAGAGCTTCTTTGTATTGTCCTTTGTTCAGTTTTATTAGTCCAAGCTGATAATAGATATCTGCTTCATCACCATCGTCGGATGCCAGTTCTAGAAGTGCGGCATACAGTTCTTCGGCCTTGTCAAATTGACCTATCTTCACTAGCAATTTGCCCATTTGATGCCACCTCATGCTACCTGAAAATTCTTGTCGTATAAGATCAGTTAATTGACGAAGTTGTTGGTCATCATCTGATGTAAGCTTAAGATCCACTTCATAAAGTTGACTATTTTTGCCAATTTTTCGAATGTCACCAATTCGAAAAACGGTGTGCATGGAGAAAAGAATTTCATCTTCTCGAGCGAAATCACTCAGCTCTCGGATGGATGCAAATGGAGTTGATGAGACTGTGGGATCAACGGTTATACACATGAGGATGCCCACCATATCGGTTGTTTCTAAGGAGTCTCTGGCGAAGCTGAGGGCGACAGTTCGACTTTTACGGGTGAATAAAAAATTATTGAATGATATAAGTCCACCTTTGTTTTTTGCCAGTTTTTCGAAGTCTCCTGTCGATAATCCTTGGCCTCGATAAACAAAAAATGACTTCCCATGATATTGACCGAGCTGTTTCTGGTGCAGGCTTTCGATTTGTCGGTGAATATCACAAAGATAAAATCCCATTCTGATTATTATGTCACAATCGAGTGTTCGTAAAGCTCGATTAAGCATTTTGAATGTAAAGCATCCGCGTGTATACCACGAAATAGCCAATGATGAATGATAAGTTTGTTTAAATTCTTTCAGAAGTTTGAGTTCTTGGTTGTTTTCCTGATATAATTCTCGGCAAAACTTGACCAAGTCTTTGATGGCTTCTTGACCATGTTCCATATTAAGAAGAATTTTTTTGAGTAATTCCGAATACATAAAGGTGGGTTCTAGCTGATTAAGATTTTCGCTAAAACGTCCTTCATTTGGACCAATAATACTGACCATTATATTACTTTGATTGCATCGGTTGACCGCCATATGTAATTTTTCGCATATGGACTTGATTGATTTGTGGACACCTTTAATTTTTGTCCAGTTTTTAGCCCATGCCTTATGATGCTTTTTGCTGCGACAAGATATGTATATAGCATCAAGCTTCGGTATACCGTGAATGTCTGGTACGAGATATTGCCCTATTCTACCAGAGCAGATAACGAATGATGTTTCCTCTTTGTTTTCATTGATATGCTGAACACATTCTTCTGCTGTGGTGCAAATATTCACGTGATTGACAATACCACGCAATTCCGCGAGTGTATACTGATAATCTTCATTTGTCTTGTCAAAATTTTCATCGACCCAGATGAGTAAATAGTTTTCAACCATGCGTCGTCTTTGTTGTTGATTCATAATGAGGAAAATGTTTGCTCTTTGATTGATAATTGACGATGATACAATAATAAACTGCTGTTATGAATAGAGTTTACTTTTTTATATATACATTCGATACTTGTTATTTTTTCTAGATATGGTTGTCGAAAACAAATTAATGGGAAAAAATCCAACGTCGGTTTTTTTATGATTATTTCCTCCGAGTTTCGTTCGTGTTTCACGTGTACCGTGACGTAGGTTTCATTGCATTAGATACATGGTCTCATACGTTGTATATTTTTCTTGTCTCTTTGAAAGCAATCCTTTTTTCCTCTTTCTAAGAAGAACGAAAAAACAACAAGGATATCGTGATTTTGATTTTTTTTCTCATTATGTATCTGATTTTCATGCTGATAATGTGAATGAAACAAGCAGAAATAAAATTTCTATTTAAATTGAGGCAAACATCGAACAATGTTTTCTACTTGTCCAATATATTGCTGATGATTAATGAGTGATTAAACTAAAACAACTGTTCTCACCATGCTTAACCCTCAGTGATATATATCGTATGTCGTATTTATTGAAGTAATGATGAGTTGCATATTTGGAGTTGCAAAATAATGAAAGTTTGATATGTTTGTTGAAACACAAAAGTTTGTTGCGAAAACAACAAACATTGCTTCTAATGTTAATTGCATGAGATTTTTGAGTTGTTTCTGAAAATACAATTATGACAGACAAGATAGATTAGCAAAAAAGTTCATTAACAACGGAACAACGAAGGAATCAACAAAACACAAATAAACACAAAGCAAATTTTATTATTAGTGTCATCAACTTTTTTTCTATTCCTTAATGTCTTTCGAAATGATTGAATATCATGAAGAATTTTTCGTCACTATCTGTCTATGTTCTTAAACGATGCTGATAATTTTGAATCAATAAGAATACGTTAATATCAGTTCAACACTGTTCATTACATGACATGCATTTCGTTTCTGTCCATGATCATTGATTCACAAGTATCTAATGTTGCGAAAATCTATACATTAAGTATCTTTGCTGTGACAAGAATATTTAAAAATTTGTCATGATATGAGGAGAATTTTTTTTGGAAGCTTTCTTAGTTTGCATTTTTCGCACATGTTTAGTCGAGAACAAGTTGAAAGATCGATCAATGATTGCAATTCGAACACTTCGAAATGATCTGATCAGAACAAAATCGACTCGACACGACTGCATCGTAGGATCTTACCATCTTGTACTCCAAAAGTAGGCACTATTAATTCGTATTAAACAGAAAAAAAATAATTGACGTGCCAAAAAAGAGATTCGAACTACGTTTTCCGAATCTTTTGTTAGTTCTCTGAGATATATATATCGAAACCAACATCTCGTACCACAATATACGACACATATGACACATTTCTTATTAGTGTGAAGAATACATGCCCTTTGCGGTTATAATGTGTCAAAGAAATTGAAAATGAAAAAATTATTGATTTATTGTTGTATACAGAAAGCCTTTCGGATAGGATGTGGATGTAGATGTTAAACCTTGCTGTCTTCACGCACATCTCAAATAGGTTAAAAGAGACTATCTAGTGTATTTTTAGTTTATATTCAACTTGGTTTAGAATCAAATATATTTTTAATAATTATTCGCTTGAAAGAATTTATTGCTTACCACAGATAGTTTAATTTGCGCCATCTATGATACTTGAATCGATAAAAATTTTCATAAAATGAAAAATTTCTCTGTAAGGTTAAAATGTAAAAGATGATAAAGTTGCTGACATTGTAATAGAAAGAATTCACTAACGTAGCTTTCGATTTGTGCCTACTAACTATTAATTAATGCATGTCGTTGAATAGAGAGGTGTTCGTCAAGAAAACGTTACACTTCAACACTCGTTATAGATCGTATTTCAAAAAAAGGATTCCAAAAATATAGGGTTCATTCTTATGCATTGTTATTTACTGATCTTTTCTGCTGAATTAAGAATAAAATCTGAGATGTTTATGTAAAGATAATTTCTATTGATAGAAGATTGTTTGTTAGAAGTATGAATGATGAATTAGATTTTTGTTTGAATTCTTAAAACTACAAATTTATTCACTAAGTAGAATTTACCTTGCATGTAAAAAATAAAAAAAGATGTCACTCTTATGCTCTATTTATCGTGTTTGATTGGTGTGTAATAATGCATTTAACACATGTATATATAGTACAACCTTGAGTCATTCTTCATCATAATTTTTTTCTTGCACAATCGACTCTATTTGATGGTTAGTGAAATTTTGAGAAATAATAAATAGATTTCGTTTTTTTTTTGTTTCTATATATAAATATAGGCTGATCCAGGACCAACTCAAAGAACACAAGGCTGTGATGGAATTGATTATAGTGCAGAGAATGAAGAAGATGGTGTTGAAGAATCCAAAATATGGGGTCGACTTTTATCAATAAATAAATTTTTTCCATCAGTTAATTTAATTGATAATGAATATTCATTAGGTCGTGGTAAAAAATGTTCAATAATACTTGAATCAAAAGAACTTCAAGCATCAAAATATTATCTAACATATTCATCGACACATTTTAAAATTGTTCGTGATACAGTTAAAAATTATGTTTATATTCAAGATTTATCATCTAATGGTACATATGTGAATGGTGAAAAAATTGGTAAAAATAAACGACATGTTCTTGATAATAATGCTGAAATAGCTTTAGCATCAAAAACACATCGTGTTTATGTTTACATTGATACAAATGCAACAGAAGATTCAACTGTTCCATCAAATGTACGTGAAAAATATATTATATCAAAAGAAATTGGACGTGGTGCTTATGGTGAAGTTAAATTATGTTTTATTCGAGGTAAGAAAAAAACAAATTTAAAATATATAATCAAAGTTTATTAAGTCTTTTACATGAAGAAAAAAATTACTTATCATAAGAAAAAAAGTTGATTTTTGAGATAAATGCATTAGAACACCCTCCAAGGTTTGGTCTTTCATGAACGACATGATTTGACAGTTCAAATTTTCGTAAAAAATTTATTCATGCTTTCGATTACTGTCTGCTTGACAAATATGCAGCTGTATTGACTGTTTTATTAAAAAAGCATTTTAATTATTATATTAAAATAAATGCGGAAACTTGGGATTTAAATCCGAGAGTTATGTGTACTTCAAAAAGTGAATTAGATAGATGAGTTATCCTAGAATATGTGGATATCAAAATTATACTGGGAAACCTTCCCGATAAACTGTTTATTTCTATTGACTATTGATCCATCAATAGGGCTTGGAGGCGAATAGAGCTCAAATTTGAACTCTTCGCCTTGATTTACCCTAAGAAAGTCGTTTTTCCTATAGCTTGATTTTTATTGGTCACTGCTCAACTAATAGTATTTCGAGGCAAGTGGAGAACGGATTCGAGTTCTCCGCCCCAGAAAACCTCAAAGTATCAACTCTATGATCGGAAGATAGAGCTCGAATTGTGAGTCAATTAGATGGTGGACAAAAACGGAACTTATTTCCGTTTAATTATCTTTGTAATAGGTGAGTTAGCCTTCTCGTTCCTTTATGTTTTATATACCATTTTGCAGCTCATGAAATTCTCTATCGAATGGTATATAATAGTTCGGGTTTTATTTGACTATGATGAGAAAAGTCTTTTACGAAAGCTGGGATGGGTCGATTTTCGCATAGGAAGCCATAGGGAAAAATGACTATTTTTGCAATAACTCACGAATGGCTCGGCCGATCATGCTCATCTTCGAGCTAGATCGAGATATTGTTAAGACTAAACTGTGTAGAAAATTTCATCATGATCTGACTCTCCTTTCAAAAGCGAAAAGTGTGTCTTCTTGATTGCGAACGAAAATCAAAGTAATTAGCATGTCGACAGTGTGGGTGAGGACTGAAATTTTGTCCGCAATTAAGAAGTACCCTTAAAGTCTTCCATGCTCTTTCAAATATAAAAAATTAAATTAATAAAAAGAAAACTCACAAAGAATCAATGAGCTATTTTTGAGCTTTGTTGGTTGAAAATAACCCGAAAATGTCATGATATAGGTCAAAAAACTTCATTTAAGAAGCTGCGAGTCCTTTCGTATATGACGATGGAACTTCTGTAGGTGCTAAAAAGTTTTTGAGCTCAAGTTGCAATTTCGTTGAGATGTCGATTTTTTTAGTAGAATTTTTCGATAGAACTGGTCTTTTCCGATAAAATCATAGTTTTGAATTTTGACCTGAAACTTAACATACGTTTTAAAACTATTAATATAGACAGTCTTTTGTGTGTAGTTAAAATATATGTTTTCCATTAGTCATCAATTTCTTTACAAATTTACTGAGACGAAAAATTGTGACGAAAGAAAGTCTTCACGAATGCTAAAAAGAGTATTAAAAACTGCAGGAAAAGATATATTTAAAAAAAAAACTGATGAATGAATGATTTTCGTGTAGTTTTGAGAGATTTTCTTTCGTAACTGTTCTTGCCTTCTTAAACAAAAGCTATGGGACCTAGTCAAATTCAAATACAGAAATTTAGCTTCTATCGGATTCGATGAGCGCTCTACCAATCGTTTCAAAGATTTGCATCTTGCTATTCATTCAATAGAATTTGGTTTTTCAATTGAAGAAAAACTTTTGATGTATTAAGCATCAAATGATGGAAAAGTGAACAACAAGAAATAACTCTACGTTGATTTGTTTTTGTCTGAGAGTGATCACTAAATAGTTAAAATCTTGATCCTTTACTTGTTCATGTTCACAGAAGATGGTAGATATTAGTGAAAAAAAAATTCGAGTCCAAAAATACATAAATTCATAGCTTTCTAATTTTATACCATTTAAAATATTCTGCTTTTTTGTTTCTTAGGTACCTGTGATCGATTTGCAATGAAAATTATTGCAAAAAAACATTTTACACTTATGGGTACTCAAGCACATACATTTAATCAACAAATTCAATCGGAATGTTCAATTTTACGTGGACTTAATCATCCATGTATTATACGTGTTTATGATGTTTATGATACGCCAGAGGCTGTTTATATTGTACTTGAATTAGTCGAAGGTGGAGAATTATTTGATCGTATTGTAGCTAATGGTCAATTTGATGAAACAACAAGTAAATTTCTTTTTCGACAAATGTGTCTTGGTGTAAAATATTTACATGATCATTCAATAACACATCGTGATTTAAAACCAGAAAATGTTCTTTTAACATCACCAGATACGAATGAAACATTAATTAAAATAACAGATTTTGGTTTATCCAGATTTATTAATGAAACAACATTGATGAAAACATTTTGTGGTACACCGAATTATCTTGGTAAGAATTAGATTAAAAAACTAATGATTTTGAATATGTTCTTGTATTCATATTCTTTTTTTTTTAGCTCCAGAAGTTTTATCTACACATGGTGAAGCAAGTTATACAAATAAAGTTGATGTTTGGAGTTTAGGTGTAATTCTATACATTTGTTTAGGTAAGAATATCTGTTATTTTGGTTCTTTTTATGTTTTGTGATGCCAAGTATCTAAATAATGACTTCAATAGTCAATGAAGTTCTCTATTAGATTTTATGTAAAAAATTTTTCTAAAAAATCCAATCACAGAAAAAAATTAAACACTTCTTTTTCCCTGATAATTTTGATTTGTATAGTTTCATTCATTGTTTTTTTTTCAGTTGGTTATCCACCATTCAGTGAGTCTATTAGTGGAATTCCATTGAATGATCAAATTATTAAAGGTCTTTATACATTTCCTGATGAATTTTGGTCAGAAGTTTCAGCACCAGCTAAAGATCTCATTCGTAAAATGATGTGTGTTGATCCAGCAACACGATTAACAATGAATGCGGTACTCGAACATCCATGGTTAGCTGATGATCATGATAATACGGCACGTGTAGATAAAATAATGTATCCATCAACGGTAATTTCAACACCTCCAACTATTAAAAGTGTTAAACGTCCTGCATGTGATGATGATACTTCAACAAGTGAACCATGTACGAAAGAAGTTGAAGAAACACCAACAGAAAGTAATACTTCATCTGGTAGACCTAAACGAGTTAAACATTGATTAGTGTATGTCTTTTCTTTTCATCTCGGTGAACTTATCTTGAACATGTTTTCGTATCGTCGAACAGCAATTGTTTATATGTTTAAATTTATTTTTTTGCTTTTTGTATAGTATTAAAATATCTTCTATACTTTTTTGTGTTGTGTTTCGAGATGCTGAGATTTGATTTTATTGGATTATTTGTATTGACTAATCTATCTCTTTTTAGTTTTCCGTCCTTATTTTTGACTTTGTTTTATGTCTCATATGAGTGGATTACATCAAGAAAAGTTGTTTAGATTTATCTTTTTAATACTGGTCAATCTAAAGTGTGTCATGAAAGAATAATAAATTTAAATCTTGAATAAATAAGACAAGAATAAAATACGAACTTCAAAGAGAAAAATGAAGTTTAGCATTTGCAAGAATTTTGTTTAAGTTTTTAATTCAAAAATGGTTTCTTAAAGAGAATATAGAAGTTTATCAAATTTTCTTTGTGATGATGATAGTTAGGAATAGTTCGAGAAAAGTTTTAAATGGATATAAATGATATCTTATCAGAATTATGTATGGGTCCAAAAACATTAGCAAAACTATCTTTATTGAGGTCTTTGGAAAACCGAGATCTATGTAGATTTGTCGAGAAAGACTGACTCAAGATTATGGCGACTATATTATGGATTTTTATTGTCATCAGTAAAAAACATAATTTTTTTAATTGATTGTAAACTTAAAAAATGAACATTGATTGTCAAAAGGGTTCTTTGATACAAATTTTTTCATAAATAATCAATTTTTACTGTTCATGAAAAAATTTTTAGGAAATTGTTATAATTATATTTCACTTAAATTCTTAAATGTAATAATGACATGAAATTTTATGAGCCACATTAAATCGCTATTTTTCATCAAGAAAATAAACAGAAGTGCAAAATAGGAACATTAGGAACTCAATTTGATGGCTTCCTATTCAATAAACTATAAATTATTGTTAGACTTTTTTTGTCGTTCATAATGATGACATATATTCATCCTATCATGCATAAAAATTCAGAATAATATTTGCAGCAGTTTTATAATTAAGAACATCGTATAACAGAAGAATAAAAGTCATCAGTATACATATAAGATATTGTATTGTGATAAAAGTATCACTAAACAGAAACATCGATATGACAGGATTTTGTTAGCAAGAACTTTCGTAAGCCTAGTATTTTTTCTTTAAACTATAGAGAGAAATACTAAAATGATATCTTTTCGTACTTTGTTTTCCTTCTTATTTTTTTAAATACCTTCTATAAAAAAGAAAATTCAATGATACTTGAGTATTAGACATAGAATTTCCTCATTTTTAATCAAGCATATATAATAGTGCGTGATCAATTAGTTATTTTAATCTGTTTTTATTTTCAACTGATTATATTTTCTTTGTTAACAATTCGTATGTTTATAGTTGTTTTCTAATATAAAAACACTAATAACAAGGGTAAAGACATGAGCACCATGTTATAACACTTATTCTGACTATTCTTATTTTGCTATTGATTATTTATTAAAATCAAATTATGCAGAAGAATCAAATATTGATCGATTTATTGTTAACCAATTTTGATTTTCTCCATACCTTATGTCTTACTAATCATCGAAAGTTGTATTATTCTACTAAATTTATGCTTTACTTTTCAATATCCAATATTTCTTTTCATATCTAATCGTTTGTTCCAGAAATACAACGAAATCATCTTTTAATAGATAAATATTATAAAATTATGGCAGACTACCGTCTACACTTAATTTGTATTATTATTTCAATATTTTTCATTGTTTTGTCTTTATTAATTATATTTCTTGTTTTGTCATTTGCTTGATACTATAAATCAGTGAGAGTGTAGAAATACTTTATTTATAACATCAACATTTTTCGAATACATGTCCTTATGATTACGAAATTTGTATAGATCAGATGAACTAAATATGAAGTTTTAATCTTCAATAAATCTGCGTGTTCTCATGAAATATATTGAACTTCAGCTTTGTTTTTGATTTTTCGTAAATTTAATATTGGTTAATTTTTTTTCTTTTTGTCAGCGGTTGACAAAAGCGGTTCTATCTATGATAGGCTTCGTTGTCAAGTAGACAATTTATCCTGAAACATAAATTAGATAATAATTAATTTAAATATTAAAAAAAAATAATGAAAGAAATAGTGGAAATCGAACAACAATAAATGACAGTAACCAGACTCTTTAGTTTGAGAGTGTTTAACTATGTCAATATCACAATTATGCACACATATTTTGATTATGCTTTTAGCTAGAGATAACAAATTATGTTGTTTAACTCTTGAAATCATGTAAAATTAGGTAACAAACAAAAATCAGCCAACGAGATAATGAAATAAAAGTAAAGAATCATTCGAAAACCAAATGTCAAAGAAGTTTTTTAGCGATCAAAATTATCTTTCCGATAGAGTTGCTGTCGTCGAGCAGTCGAAAGTGAATGCACAATGAAAAAATATTTTCGACGATTCTTTATTCGATGATTTTTGAGGTGCACCATCGTTAGTTTTTTAATGCCTATTCGGATTACTTCATGTGCCGGAATTACTGCCGTTGGGTTTATAGCCGTAAAAAATATTATATAAGATGCTTTTTGGGTTTGGTTGTGAATGTGAATGTGGGCGTGTGTGTGGGTATGTGAGTGGATGAAAATAAAATACACACCCACATCCATCTTTATCTTCTTGTTTGCACAAAAAGTGGAGCTATATATATTATTATCTGTTTTGAAATTTAATAAATAAAATCTGTTTTTTCATTTCAATAATTCATTCGAATAAAAAACTAACTGGACACAATTTATTCTTTTAATTTAAGTTCGAAATATATCAATAAAATTTTTATTTCTATTTTATAGTTTTGATTTTTTTTGTTTTTGGTAAAGTAGCACACTACAGAGTATATCAAATTAATGATTGTTAATCTACTTTTCCATTGTTCGTTTTCAATGTGTCTCAATTTGATGATCCTTCACATTTTACTTTGACTGATTAGATACGAAAATTATTCAGCAAGAAAATTCGATACAATTATCAAAATCTTACGATTAATTGCCTGAATTTTCTTTTTTTTTTAAAAAACAAAAGAATCAAATAAATCGTAGTTATGTGTAATCAAACGAATATTTTTACCCTGATACGGTCACCTGAGGTCCGCCTGGACCTCAACTAATTTCATTTAAGTGTTATTCACACACAACGTCAGACAAAATCCCGCCTCTCCAGATATGCTCTAGTGAAGATTTGTACTATATGCCGCTGACGTCAGCTGTTTGTCATAACTAGCTGTTTACGTGATAAACTATCTCGAAGTACGTGTGAACGCTTGTTGCCCACCTGGGGTCCACCCTGACCCCAGTGAAATTCCTTTTAATGTTTTGTAATTGTAGCCATAAATAGGGTCTTGTTCTTTTATGGACACTTTAGGAACACCCAGTAGAGTACGCCGGTAACAGCAGTCAATCTGACCGATGCTGTAAAAATAGAGCGTTACTTCAGGAACAATTAGTTTTCAGCTACATCGTATATTGCTGAAATTTCAGTTCTAAGAAAAAAGAAACTATGCTAGGGACGAGAACAACGTAAAAAAGATTGAATAAATACCATTCAAATTAACTACTGTTCTGTTTGTTCTTCTTGGACATAAGTCTCCTTCAGAACTATTATAGTTCTATTACAAAACAATGGTAATGTAGTATATTGTTTCTATTTTATCAGACTGGGGTCCATACGAACCCCAGGTGGTCAGCAAGTGGTAGTCCAGAACGTGACCGTTTCAGGGTTAAAAAGATTTTATTTTTGTTCTTTATGTCAGATGATTTCATGGTAACTATCTCTCTCTCGATCATATGAGAAAATAATCATGAATCATCAACAACTGCAAAGAAAAAAAATGATTTGCTCTCTAATAACCATTAACAGTAGCAGATTTAGGGAGAAATGGAGAACTAGAAATAATCGCACACTTCCAAAACATTTTTCTCCGGTTTTCTAGCAGTAAAAGATATTAAAAAATCCTAGATCCACCATTGACCATCAATTCTATCGATTTAAAGTCAATTCCAATCTATCAAAATTTATAAAAGACAATATTAGCAAATATAATTGTTCGAATGATTTCTCTGAAAAAGAATATCTTTAAAAATAAACATTCTAGTTTTTACTAGTATGTCTTTATACAAATGGCGACAATTTCAACAAGACTAAAACTAATTTGTTCAGATTTCATGACTTCTCATCAAGTGAGTTTTCAAAAAGTCAGAAAGATTAGTAATAAGGGTGTGGGTGTCGATTATATCTTAACTAATACCCACACCCCACCTTTACATGAATCGATGCACTGGATGAGTCTCTTTTCAACGGTGAAAACTGCAACTCTCTATGTTGTTTCTATCAAAAGTTATTTAAAAAATACCCATCCGTCTTCTTTGCTGAAATGGGCAGTGGAATCCTAGTGAAAAAAACAAACAATATCATATTCAACTATGGAAACAAGACAGATATGATTAATATTAATTCTTGATTTTAGTCTGATCTCTTTGAAAAATAAAAATAAATCATAGCTTGTCAATTTTATTTCGACTACAATCATCTATTTGTTAGCTTCTTTACATGAAATGAATCTATTTCTAGACTATAGACATCAGATTTGATTTCTAACTATGCGTTCTCTCTTTTAATGTATTTCAATAGGACATGCTGCTTTTGTCTTTTTTTTCAACAGATTTTTTCGACGTTCTAACATCCATTATACCGAATTGTAGCCGGAATTTCGCTACATATACGATAAAATTACCATGCATCAGAGTGACCTGGTTGAAGCAAAGAGATCAAAAAGACGGTACCAAGATGTCTAAATTTTACCATATATATAGCGGAATTTTGGCTACAATTTGGTATGATGAAAGTTAAAATGTCAAAAAAACTCGCTGAAAAAAAAACAACAACAACATATTGACGTAAAAACCGTGATAAAAAAGTGTTTGTCTACTCATATGAACCATATAGAAAGACTCATCGTCATCGAAGTCCGCTCTTTCCAACTATGCGAATTTCGAGCTCGATAGCCTTAGTCGGTCAAAAGTTATTCAAAAAATGGTCACGACCATTTAACTCTGAAATGGACAGTAGTTTATCACCACATTCATCTGATAAGCTAACACTTATTTTCCAGTGATGAGGCAAAAAGAAACAGGAGAGACCAGTCCGCTAGAACAAGGTGAAAAAAACATGTATGCTCATTATTTTCATCTTCATTATCACAAGCCCCTCGAGATATTATTAGATAAAATATGAAAATTGTTTATTGTGAAAAACTTTGTACAAAATGTAATAAAAATGATACAATATTTTTGAAATCTTTCTTATGAGGAGTGTGAATGTGAGTATTAGTTTTAGACGTTCAATCACTCTCATCCACACCCTCATGTTTGGGAGAATATGATTACAGTAAATTTTAAGAGAACATTTCTAGTTCAATGATTAAAAGAATTGTTTAATTATTTTGTTGTTCATCAACCATTTATTTGTTCTTGGTCACCTGCTGTGAGTTCGAATTGATACCCAATTTTAACACCAAGACGTTTTTGAAGATCAATTTTGTAGATATCACCTTGTCCTAACATTTCACCTGGTTCACGCATGGCAGCTAAAGCTTCGACTACTTCAGCGCTATTGAATGTCAAAATAGTTACTGGATTACCAAGACTAACTGGAAAATCATGCCATGTACCTTTTTTAAGAATCAAACCACAACCTAAAATAGAAAACAATATCAATAAAGATCTGTTACAATTTTATCAATTTAATTTATATGCTAACTTCTTCTCTTAGTATAGAAGAGCACTTCAGAGGCACACCTGTGAAAGTTATATTAGCAGTCTATGACTGTCAAATAGGTTGTTTGGAGAAGCTTGTTATGGTAGCTTCTTTGGAGCTGAAATGTGGAACTTACGTATTCCCTTCAACCTTGTTATTCTAAAACATCATCTGTAAACTGAAAAAACTTTTTGTCGGCTATAGTTGTATTTATTAATAATCGATGACAAGAACAACAATGTATTATTTATTTCTACATTTAAAACTGAAAGTGCCGTTTTCGTTTGAGCGCGCCCCATTTCATTTATTCAGTTCAGTTCAGTTAAGTGCCTTATCTGTTGCAGATGTTGGCTACCATTTTCATTTATTATTGTTGCTATATACTCGATAATAATCATTTTTCTTTGTTTTCTTTTAATTTGAAAATTTTTTTTTTTTACCATCAACTATTTCATAAATAAGACCATTACAATAATGCAGTTTATATGCATCAGCCGCTCTTATCACACTATTATATATCTCAATTAATCCATAAATGGTGACAGTGTTGACTTCTGACACTGATAAAAAGGGGAAAGCGAAAATTGATCGATACGATGATTAGTCACTACGACAATTGATCGACGAGAAAAATAGTCAAAAAATTCGTAATAAAAGAAAATGAAATAAAAACTTCGAATGCGACGAGTCAGCCAAAGCATTACAAGAAGAACATAAAAGACGCCATTGGTACAATGTTCATCACTACAAGGGAGTTTTTTTGCTAGTTGATGCAGCAGATGAAATGGAATTCCTTTTTAAAATTATTATTGTTAGATTCATGTATTTTCATGAAATTGTATCGAAATTAATTCTGATAGCGCTGTGGAACTGCGAAAAAAGCTTTTTGAGAGTGTGTTGTAATTGTCAGCGTTGGTGCGACTGCAGGTATGAGTGCCACAACTGTGGTAAATTGTAGTGCGCAATAGGGCTCAAGAAGATCCATCCCAACACCCGTACTCATTTTTAATTTTCATTTTTTCTTCTGCTTAAAACCAACTGTTCTGGAAAAGGTTGGAGTCCACTTTACTTGCACACAGTACTGCAACAACTATATTAAAAGTACCAGTGACAAATTATATACTGATATTAATTTATTTTTTACACTGCTGTCCCTCTTATTGAAAGATTCTTTTTTCTTCTTCTTTAATTAAGAATTTTTCGACTATTTTTCTCGTCGATCAATTTTCGTAGTGACTACTTTTCGTATCGACCAATTTTCTTCCGCCAATTTTGGTGGACCCGGTTTCTTCAAATAATTATGAAACTGTTGAAATATTTTATAGCAGTCAAACTCACATTCTTCATACTATTCAACTCGTTTCTTTTATTGTTAAATAAAGCTGAAGCCTTTTGTGCGCAGTTGTTGAGGTCTGTAATGGAAAGGGGGGAGGGGAGGAGTCGCAAAAGCTTGAACTTGAAACTTAGACTCACTATTTTCTTCGAGAATATACGTGAGTTCCACAAAATGAATATTCTGGGTTTTTTTATTTTACAAATATCTGTACACTTTCACAAATCATGTATGGCATTGATGGTGTTTGATGTTGTTCTAATATCAGTCTAAACAAATATATTTATGTTCGAAAGGGATTCTGGACTACATAGGCTTTAACAAAGTGATTTTAAGAAATTTTTTTTTTGCTTCAATGTGGTTACATGTCTTTCGGAAAGACATTAATTGTTTTTTCTATTCATTGAAGCATTTCTGGTGATAGATTTCGGATAAGTGTAACTGATACATTAGAGCAAAAGAGAACTAAAGGAGACATAAAAAGACAAAGTGCTGCGAAGAAGTCAGTAATGTTCAATAAATCTAATAAAAGTTATCACGATTTATTCAAAATGAATTCAAAAAAGAAGAAATGTCTTATCAAGACTGTAATGGACATCTACGGTCACTACCAAATCTAATCGATGATGAACATAAATAGGATAGTTCAACAGATAGCTATCTATTGAAGTTCATTTCCGATGCAGACAACAGTGAAAAGTTACTCATTTGTTTCAATAATTATTTCAATTTAGAACTTGCCAATGATATTGAAGTTTATTTTGATGATCGAATAAACATCAGACGATGGCGATGAAAATGAGCAAGGTAATTATTCTGATAGTGCAACAAAGTCTACTAGAATTTCTTCTTCAACAACATCACCTATGATTCTAACAATGATATCAATCACTTAAAGTAAAGTTACTTGCAGTAAATGACCTTTCAGTACAGGGAATAAACGCAAGCGTCTAGGGTGTGGATGCGTGGGTAAATGCATAGATGTTCATATTCTGTTCATATAGATACGTCCATACCCACACTCATGTCCTAGATAAATAAATATAAAGTTTACCTGGCGGTATAATAAATGCCTTAACATTATTTAGATCTGGTAAAGCTTTTTGTTCTTCAGTTAAATCTGTTCGATTATGTGTTGGTTTTCCTAAAACCATCATAAATGGTTCTTTGCCGCCAATCCCAATAAATGCTTGAGTTAAGTGCATATGTCTTTCTAACCATTTGGTTTCTTTATTTGGATTGAAAAGAATTTCTGCTGTACGGCACGTTGCAGGTGGACGACAATCAAATTCAAAATTGTTTCCTTCGATAACAGTACTTTTATAGAATGGAATTGTTAGTCCTTGATTCTTTTTAGCTGATAATACGTTAATTAATGTTCCATAGCCATCTTCAATTCCTTCATAGGAACATGTTGGGACTTCGAATGTTGAATTGACAGTAGAGGATGGGGACACTGTGAAAAAAACAGAAGAAATATTCTTAAAATAAAACTATGGATCATATATTTAAACAAAAAATCTGTTATGAGCACAACAGTAAATGCGAACATTTTATATTATTTTGCATCTATTTTTGTTTCTCTTCCTGATAATTACGTAGTAATTAATCTTGTTCTACATACTCATGAGAAAAGTGTTACAACGATTCACAAACTCTTGAGTACATATTTTATCCATAAGTTGGACTGAATGATACTAAGAAAATCTTAAAGCTGTTCTCAGCCATGACCAATTAGTCCTAAATTTTGACCGTTTTAGTAAATTTTTCGGCTTCCGACATACGATTTAAAACAAAGTCAAATGAAAGTATTTCAATCTGAAATTCTGTTCATGATAAGTTCTCATGATTCCTAGTGTACACTAAAGGTTTCAAGCCAAATAGATGCTATACTTTCAACATAGTTACGTTTCAAAAAATGCCCACTAAAAAACAGACGGATTGTAATTGTAGATCTACTATAGAAACTCAATAATTTGAGAAAGAAGCATCTGTTTTGATCAAAAATTTTAGTTTACAAACGCATTTTATTTCATATGACCCTTCCCACAGTCGAGGGAATGGATAAGAACAGATTTAACATCACCAAGTCCTATTTATGGACAAAATATTAGCTCAAAAGTTTCTTAAAAGTTGAAGAACTTCCCTCGTTAGCTTTTTCCTTAAAAAAAAGAGGTGTAAAGATAGGAGGGAGTATTCTTCCCCAGTTTTGCACAAGTTTTGATTTTGTTCAACCTACTATCGGCGTTTTTATTGAAAAAAAACATAGAATGATATAGAAGATATTTGCACCACCCGTTTCATTTTAAACAACCTATATTTGCGCGTTTTCACTACTCTGAAAGCTGTTTTTTTGATACTCCTCCATTGTCAGTAACATGCGTCCCAAGGGATTTTCTAAATATTGCTACATGTTTGTGCTTGAACGAGTTCTGTCATACTTCGAAAAAGCCACTATAAATGAAGGAAAATTGATGAATAATTTACTTACTTTGTCTTTTTTTGTCGGCAGTAAAATATTTCGTCGTTTTTCTCAGATAAACTCTCCTTTTATGTATACCCTTGCGATGATTGTTCAGAACTATTTATAAGAAAAAGCTTATCAAAACTAATGTTTTCTATGCCTTATCGTAGCACAAGGTAAGCGTGTGATGGACCAATGTTGTTTATTCAGTAAAATTAGTAATTCATAGGCCTTTCAGCGCAATATTAAATTGCGACGTCGAATAATTTGCACTCCACTTTTAAGAAATGACCTCCTTCTGATAGTAAATGGTGTGAGATTGTTAAAGATAAATTGATAAAAGTATTCTCAAGTGTTTCATTGCCATTAAACTGCAACGCAATTGCACTGTAACTGTGATCTTATTGTGATTCATAATTTCGGAAAGTTGCAACATAGTTATGCACAAGTACAATAAAAAAATCACACTGGTGCGAGATTGCGTCGCAGCTTTTTGCAATTGCAAGAGATGATATACATAATGCTTTTACTCTATTAATACTTTTATTGTTAATTAAAAATATTTTTTCAAGCACAAAAAATTAAAAATTTAGACAAAGTTCTAAATTTGAAAGCAAGAATTCAAAAAAATAAAAAGGATTTGAAAAATTAGAAAAAATATTAAAAAAATTAAAGAAGTTTAAAAATTAGAAAAAAAAGCTTTAAAAAAATAAAAAGATTTGAAAACAAGAAGAATTAAACAAAATATTAATGGAGAAAATCAAAAACAATTAAAAAAAACTAATTTTTTTGAAAAAATTCTATCGTTCGTAGTAGAGTTAATTATGAGTCGAAGTTACATGATGACTGCTTTTTATGCAGCCCCTGTATGGCTGGGTTTTAGTGTTAGAGTATCATCCATTTTTAATAAGGAGAAATCACTTATAACTGGACGGTACTAGTTACAATCAGTCGTGCGATACGATTGCAGCTGTTGATAGAGGTTTTCACTATGATCAATGCGTCAACAATTATCAGCAGTTCCGATGAAAATTTCGCACTTACGCGTAACTGTGGTGCAGTTAGTAAAAAAAGAGACGATGTGGGTTGTGATAGCTGCGTATTTGTGCGTCAAGTTAGATAAGAAAGAAAAAGGTAACCGACGCAATTTAGTTTTTTCTCTAGTTCACATTGAAGCTTTTATTTGATTAAGTGATTCATTTTACTTTCAGAAGGTTTTTGAGTAGAGAAAGGACGAAATAATTTTTCAAAAATAACTATATCAAAATAAGTTAACTCAAACAATATTTTGCTCTCCTTTACATCATTTTGTGATTTACATTTCATATCCAGTGCAAATTCGTTTTGTTTTCAACTAATTTTAGTTTATTGATGTTTGATATACGAGAAGAAATTTCTTTGAAACATCCATCCAATAGTGATCAAGTAGTGGTTGTTCCAATAATCAATTGTGAAGTATTTATTAATGGTCACGGCGGACCTTGTATTCAGCCACATTTAAATAATCTTTCACCTGATATTGCAAATAGTGGTTGGCGTGATTATGGTAATAGACAAGGAACAAGTCGTCTTCTTAATATATTTTCTGACTTACAAATACCGAGTAGTGTTGCTATGAATTCATATTTAATTGATAAAGAACCTGATATATTTCAAGAAATATTAAAATATTCTCGACAAGAACAAAATGTTGAAATTATTGGTCATGGTCTTACAAATTCATTATCTGCTGTTAAACATTTATCTTTTGAAGAACAAGTAAAACAATCTTTGAATCAAATTGAAAAAGCAGTTGGGAATGGACGAAGGCCAACAGCATGGTTAACTCCTGGATTTGCAGCACCGGAAAATTCATCAAAAATCTTAGGTCAATCATTAATTATTCGATTTGTTATTTTCGGAATTAGTCTCTAATATTGAATTATTTAAAGCTTCTAATTCATAAGGAAATCTTGCGAGGAGCAGAAACGTTTTTGAGCTAGAGATGTTCAGCACAGTGCCGCTGTCACCGCTGCGGTGGTAGTGTGGAAATGGTATGGAATTCCTTTTTTATAATAGCATAGCGAGAACATCGGGAAGTTATATGAATTTCTACAAAAATTTCAGCGTTTTCACATGTGATAGGGTAACTAAGGGGACCAGCCCAACTTATACTCGTCATTTGAGCATTCCTTTGATCTATGAATTGACTTCGGTGACACTAGCAAAAGATTAAAATAAGGTGCGCGTAATCCAAAACTTCAGCAGATTTTATTTTTCGTTAAAAATAACATCCCTAGACTCAGTTTTTGACGCTGATCACGAATATCACCTTACTTTTTTTAATTTGATCTGCTTGTCATTTAGAAAAACCCAAAATACTGAAAGATACAGAAAAGTCAGAAAAAACGCAATCTGTCAGTGAATGCCCTGAAAATTTGTTATTGATTGGTCTTTTGCTTTTTTTTGAATGGCATATTCGAATTCCTCGTGAAAAATTGAGTTGATTCTCATTATTCAGAGATTTATCATGTATCA